>RJWK010029248.1:0-19364 GCA_004363435.1 Platanista minor | reverse complement strand
GCCACCAGGGAAGCCCAAGAAAAAAGTTTTTTTAAAAAGAAAACAAGCAACAAAAATAATGGGCAGACAGAACCCTAGGACAAATGGTGAAAGCAAAGCTATACAGACAAAATCTCACACAGAAGCATACACATACACACTCAAAAAAAGAGGAAAAGGGGAAAAAATAATATATCTTGCTCTCAGTGTCTACCTCCTCAATTTGGGATGATTTGTTGTCTATTCAGGTATTCCACAGATGCAGGTTACATCAAGTTGATTGCAGAGATTTAATCCTCTGCTCCCGAGGCTGCTGGGAGAAATTTCCCTGTGTCTTCTTTGTTTGTACGGCTCCTGGGGTTCAGCTTTGGATTTGTCCCCGCCTCTGCATGTAGGTCGCCTGAGGGCATCTGTTCTTCGCTCAGACAGGACGGGGTTAAAGGAGCAGCTGATTTGGGGGCTCTCGCTCACTCAGGCCGGGGGCAGGGAGGGGTACGGATGCAGGGCGAGCCTATGGCGGCAGAGGGCAGCATGACGTTGCACCAGCCTGAGGCGTGCTGTGTGTTCTCCTGGGGAAGTTGTCCCTGGATCATGGGGCACTGGCAGTGGCGGGCTGCACAGGCTCTGGGGAGGGGAGGTGTGGAGAGTGACCTGTGCTCGCACGCAGGCTTCTTGGTGGCGGCAGCAGCAGCCTTAGCATCTCATGCCCTTCTCTGGGGTCTGTGCTGATAGCCGTGGCTCGCGCCCGTCTCTGGAGCACCTTTAAGTGGCGCTCTTAATCCCCTCTCCTCGTGCACCAGAAAACAAAGAGTGAAGAAAAAGTCTCTTGCCTCTTCAGCATCTCCAGCCTTTTTCCCCGGACTCCCTCCCGGGTAGCCGTGGTACACTAACCCCTTCAGGCTGTGTTCACGCCACCAACCCCAGTTCCCCAGTCCTCTCCCTGCGATCCGACTGAAGCCCGAGCCTCAGCTCCCAGTCCATGCCCACCCCGGTGGGTGAGCAGACAAGCCTCTCGGGCTGGTGAGTGCTGGTCGGCACCGATCCTCTGTGTGGGAATCTCTCCACTTTGCCCTCCGCACCCCTGTTGCTGCGCTGTCCTCAGCGGCTCAGAAGCTTCCCCCCTCCACCACCCATAGTTTCCACCCGCGAAGGTGCTTCCTAGTGTGTGGAAACCTTCCTCCTTCACAGCTCCCTCCCACTGGTGCAGATCCCGTCCCTATTCTTTTGTCCCTGTTTTTCCTTTTTTCTTTTACCCTACCCAGGCACGTGGGGAGTTTCTTACCTTTTGGGAGGTGTGAGGTCTTCTGCCAGTGTTCAGTGGGTGTTCTATAGGAGCAGTTCCACGTGTAGGTGTATTTCTGATGTACCTGTGGGGAGGAAGGTGATCTCTGCATCTTACTCTTCTGCCATCTTCCTCAACTCCCTACCTGTCTCCTCTTTTGGAGGCTGATACACTTAATGATTACAAGTCAAATTTGTGAGCCTGCCAGAACAAGAAGTAAACTGAATCCCGCCTGCCTCGAAAAAGAACTGTTGAATCTCAAGCAGAGGAGACGTACGTAGAGCTCATTGGAGCCAATACTTTTCTTTGCACGGGAGGAAACGGAGGACGTCTCATCCAAGGCCAAGGTGCTTAAGGACCGGGTATTGTGTCATTTTAAGGTTGTGTTTCCTTATTAATTTTCTGTTTGCATGATCTGTCCATTGGTGTAAATGAGGTGTTAAAGTCTCCCACTATTATTGTGTTACTGTTGATTTCCTCTTTTATAGCTGTTAGCAATTGCATTATGTATTGAGGTGCTTCTATGTTGGGTGCATATATATTTATAATTGTAAAATCTTCTTCTTGGATTGATCCTGTGATCATTATGTAGTGTCTTTCTTTGTCTCTTGTAGCATTCTTTATTTTAAAGTCCATTTTATCTGATATGAGTATTGCTACTTCAGCTTTCTTTTGATTTCCATTTGCATGGAAAATTTTTTTCCATCCCCTCACTTTCAGTCTGTATGCATCCCTAGGTCTGAAGGGGGTCTCTTGTAGACAGCATATATATGGGTCTTGTTTTTGTATCCATTCAGCAAGCCTGTGTCTTTTGGTTGGAACATTTAATCCTTTCACTTTTAAGGTAATTATCGATATATGTGTTCTTATTACCATTTTCTTAATTGTTTTGGGTTTGTTTTTGTAGGTCCTTTTCTTCTCTTATGTTTGCCACTTAGAGAAGTTCCTTTAGTATTTGTTGCAGGCCTGGTATGGTGGTGCCGAATTCTCTTAGCTTTTGCTTCTCTGTAAAGCTTTTGATTTCTCCATCAAATCTGAATGAGATCCTTGCCGGGTAGGTTCTTCCCTTTCATCACTTGTCATGCCACTCCCTTCTGGCTTGTAGCGTTTCTGCTGAGAAGTCAGCTGTTAACCTTGTGGGAGTTCCCTTGTATGTTATTTGTTGTTTTTCCCTTGCTGCTTTCAATAATTTTTCTTTGTCTTTAATTTTTGCCAATTTGATTACTATGTGTCTTGTCATGCTTCTCCTTGGGTTTATCCTGTATGGGATTTGCTGTGCTTCCTGGACTTGGGTGGCTATTTCCTTTCCCATGTTAGGGAAGTTTTCGACTATAATCTCTTCAAATATTTTCTCTGGTCCTTTCTCTCTCTCTTCTCCTTCCGGGACCCTTATAATGTGAATGTTGTTGCATTTAATGTTGTCCCAGAGATCTCTTAGGCTGTCTTCATTTCTTTACATTCTTTTTTCTTTAGTCTGTTCTGCAGCAGTGAATTCCACCATTCTGTCTTCCAGGTCACTTATCCATTCTTCTGCCTCAGTTATTCTGCTATTGACTCCTTCTAGTATAGTTCTCATTTTAGTTATTGTTGTTCGTCTCTGTTTGTTTGTTCTTTAATTCTTCTAGGTCTTTGTTAAACATTTCTTGCATCTTCTCGATCTTTGCCTCCATTCTTTTTGCCACGTACTGTATCGTCTTCACTAACATTATTCTGAATTCTTTTTCTGGAAGGTTGCCTTCAGAAAAAGGCAACTTAAAACAACTAAACAACTTCATTTAGTTGTTTTTCTGGGGTTTTATCTTGTTCCTTCATCTGGTACACCGCCCTCTGCCTTTTCATCTTTTCTGTCTTTCTGTGAATGTAGTTTTTGTTCCACAGGCTGCAGGATTGTAGTTCTTCTTGCTTCTGCTGCCTGCCCTCTGGTGGATGAGTCTGTCTAAGAGGCTTGTGCAAGTTTCCTGATGGTTGTGACTGGTGGTGAGTTGAGCTGGCTGTTGCTCTGGTGGGCAGAGCTCAGTAAAACTTTAACTCAGTTAACTTTAACTTGTCTGATGATGGGTGGGGTTGAGTTCCCTCCCTGTTGGTTGTTTGGCCTGAGGCTACCCAACACTGGAGCCTACCTGGGCTCTTTGGTGGGGCTAATGGCGGACTCTGCCAGGGCTCACACCAAGGAATACTTCCCAGAACTTCTGCTGCCAGTGTCCTTGTGCTCACAGTGAGACACAGCCACCCTTCACCTCTGTAGCAGATCCTCCAACCCTAGCAGGTAGGTTCGGTTCAGTCTCCTATGGTGTCACTCACTGCTCCTTCCCCTGGGTTCTAATGCACACACTACTTTGTGTGTGCCCTCCAGGAGTGGAGTTTGTGTTCCCCCCAGTCCTGTCAAAGTCCTGCAGTCAAATCCAACTAGCCTTTGAAGTCTGATTCTCTAGGAATTCCTCCTCCCGTTGCCAGACCCCCGGGTTGGGAAGCCTGATGTGGGGCTCAGAACCTTCACTCCAATGGGTGGAGTTCTGTGGTATAAGTGTTCTCCAGTTTGTGAGTCACACACCTAGCAGTTAAGGGATTTGATTTTATTGTGATTGCACCCCTCCTACCATCTCATTGTGGCTTCTCCTTTTTCTTTGGATGTGGGGTATCTTTTTTGATGAGTTCCAGTGTCTTCCTGTCGATGATTGTTCAGCAGTTAGTTGTGATTCCGGTGTTCTCACAAGAGTCTCCATCCAAATTTTAAAATACATTGTTTTAGTCCTGTGAAAAATGACATTGGTCATTTGATAGGGGTTGTGTTGAATCTATAGATTGCCTTGGGTAATACAGTCAATTTTATGATATTGATTCTTCCAGTCCAAGGGCATGGTATATCTTTCCATCTGTTGGTGTAATCTTCGATTTCTTTCATCGGCGTCTTACAGTTTTTGGAGTACAGGTCTTTTGTCTCCTTAGGTAGGTTTATTCCTAGGTATTTTATTCTTTTTGATGAGATGGTAAATGGAATTGTTTCTTTAATTTCTCTTTCTGATCTTTTGTTGTTAGTGTATAGACATGCAAGGGATTTCTGTGTACTCATTTTGTATCATGCAACTTTACCGAATTCATTGATGAGCTCTAGTAGTTTTCTGGTAATGTCTTTAGGGTTTTATTGTATAATATCATGTTATCTGCAAGCCGTGACAGTTTTACTTTTTCTTTTCTAGTTGGGGTTCCTTTTATTTCTTTTTCTTCTCTGTTTGCTCTGCCTAGGACTTCAAAAACTATGTTGAATAAAAGTGGTGACAGTGGATATCCTTGTCTTGTTCCTCATATTAGAGGAAATGCTTTAGCATTTCTGAAGATAAAATTGATAAACGTTTAGCCAGACTCATCAAGAAAAAAAGGGAGGGCTTCCCTGGTGGCGCAGTGGTTGAGAGTCTGCCTGCCGATGCAGGGGACACAGGTTCGTGCCCCGGTCCGGGAAGATCCCACATGCCGTGGAGCGGCTGGGCCTGTGAGCCATGGCCGCTGAGCCTGAGCGTCTGGAGCCTGTGCTCCACAATGGGAGAGGCCACAACAGTGAGAGGCCCGCGTACTGGGAAAAAAAAAAAAAAAGAAAGAAAAAAGAAAAGGAGAGGGCCCAAATCTTTAAAATTACAAATTAAAAAGAAGAAGTTTCAGCTGATACCGTGGAAATACAAAGGATCAGAAGAGACTACTTCAAGTAAGTATATGCCAATAAAATGGACACCCTAGAAGAAATGAACAAATTCTTAGAAAGGTACAATCTCCCAAGACTGAACCAGGAAGAGATAGAAAATATGAACAGACCAATTACAGATACTGACGTTTAATCTGTGATTTAAAAGCTCCCAAAAAGCAAAAGTCCGTGACCAGTTGGCTTCACAGGTGAATTCTATCAAACATTTAGAGAAGAGTTAATACATGTGGTTCTGAAACTATTCCAATAGGAAGGAACACTTCCAAACTCATTCTGTGAGGCCACCACACCCTGATACCAAAACCAGATAAATATTCCACAAAAAAGAAAATTATTGGCTCGTATCAGTGATGAACTTAGATGCAAAAATACTCAACATAACACTAGCAAACCAAGGGCAACAAGATGTTAAAAATGATCAGACGCCATTAACAAGTGTGATTTATCCCAGGGATGCAAGGATTTTTCAGTATCTGCAAATCAGTCAGTGTTATACACCACATTAACAAATTGAAGAATAAAAACCATATGATCATCTCAATAGATGTAGAAAAAGCTTTTGACAAAGTTCCACACCCATTTATAAAAAGAGTCTTCAGAAAGTGGGCATAGCAGGAACATACCTCATTGTAATAAAGGCCATATGTTACAGATACACAGGTATTATCATACTCAATAGATTATCTATTTCTTTCTGATTCAGTCTTGGATGATTGTATGGCTCTAGGAGTTTATCCATTTCTTATAATTTGTCCAGTTTGTTGGCATATAACTGTTCATAGTATCCTCTTATAATTATTTGTATTTCTGTGATACCAGTTTTGATATCTCTTTCTAATTTTGTTTAGTTGGGTCTTTTTTTTTTTTTTTTAACATGAGCCTGGCTAAAGGCTTATCAGCTTTATTTATCTTTTCAAAAATCCAATTCTTGGGGCTTCCCTGGTGGCGCAGTGGTTGAGAGTCCGCCTGCCGATGCAGGGGACACGGGTTCGTGCCCTGGTCCGGGAGTATCCCACATGCCGCGGAGCGGCTGGGCCCGTGAGCCGTGGCCGCTGAGCCTGCACGTCCGGAGCCTGTGCTCCGCAACGGGAGGGGCCACAACAGTGAGAGGCCCGCGTACCACACACACACAAAAAAACCACAAAAAAAACCAAAAAAAAAAAAATCCAGTTCTTGGTTTCTTTGATCTACTTTTTTGGCCTCTATTTTATTTCTTTTAAAAGAAATAAAATAATTAAAAATAAGTATTTTTATTATATCCTTCCTTATGCTGACTTTGGGCTGTTTGTTCTTTCTCTCATTCTTTTAGATGGTAGGTTATGTTGAGATTTTTGTTGTATCTTGAGGCATGCCTGTATCACTATAAACTTCCCTCTTAGAATTGCTTTTGCTGTGTGTCATAGACTTTGGAAAGTTGTGCTTTTATTTTTATTTGCCTCAAGGTATTTTCTGATTTTCTCTTCGATTCATTGACCCATTGGTTTTTTAGTAGCATGTTGCTTAGTCTCTACATGTTTTTGTTTTTCCCATTTTTCTTCCTGTTATTGATTTCTAGTTTCATACTGTTGTAGTTGGAAAAGATGCTGGATATAATTTTTACATTCTTAAATTTGTTGAGACTTGTTTTGTGGCCTAACGTGATCTGTCCTGGAGTATGTTCCATGTGCACGTGAAAAGAACGTGTATTCTGTTTTTGAATGGAATGTCATGTAGATATTTATTAACTATAACTGGTCTAACGTGTAATGTAAGTCCACTGTTTCTTTATTAATTTTCCATCTGGATGATCTGTCCATTGATGTAAGTAGGGTGTTAAAGTCCCCAACTATTACTTATTATTCTCTTTTTCTCTCTTCATGTCTGTTAATATTAGTTTTATATATTTAGGTGCTCCTATATTGGGATGCATATGTGTTAACGAGTGTTGTATCATCTTTTTGTATTCATCCCTTTATCATTATATAATGCCCTTATATGTTTCTGTTATAGACTTTGATTTGCAATCCATTTTCTCTGTTATGAGTATTGCTACCCTCACTTCTTTATCATTTCCACTTGTGTGAAATATCTTTTTCTGTTCCTTCACTTTCAGTCTGTATTTGTCTTTTGCTCTGGATTGGAAGAATTAATATTGTTAAAATGTCCATATTACCCAAAGCAATCTACAGATTCAATGCAATCCCTACCAAAATACCCATGATATTTTTCACAAAAATTGAACAATACAAAAATTTATACAGAATCACAAAAGTTTATGAAAGCCAAAGCAATATTTGGAAATAAGCACAAAGTTGGAAGCATCACACTCCTGATTTCAATCGATATTACAAAGCTATAGTAATCAGAATCATTATGGTACTGGCACAAAAACACACACACAAATCAGTGGAACAGAATAGAGAGACCAGAATAAACTCATGCACATATGGTCAATTAATTTACAACAATGCAGTCAAGAATATCCAGTGGGAAAAGAACAGTCTCTTGAATAAATGATGTTGAGACAACTGGACAGCCACGTAGAAGAGAATGAAACTGCACCACTATCTTACACGATACACAAAAACTAACTCAAAATGGATTAAAGACTTGAATGTAAACACCTTAAGACTCCTAGAAAAGAACCAGGTCATAATCTCCTTGATGTTGATCTTGGTGATATTTTTTTGGATTTGACTCCAAAGGTAATGGCAGCAAAAGCAAAAATAAACAAACGGGACTATAAACAAGAAAGCTTTTGCACAGGGAAGGATACCGTTAATGAAATAAAAAGCCAACCTACTGGACTTCCTTGGTAGCACAGTGGTTAAGAATCTGCCTGCCAACAAAAAGAATAAAATACTTAGGAATAAACTTACCTAAGGAGACAAAAGACCTGTGTGCAGAAATCTATAAGACACTGATGAAAGAAATTAACAGTGATACAAACAGATAGACAGATACACCATGTTCTTGGATTGGAAGAATCAGCATTGTGAAAATGACTATACTACCCAAAGCAATCTACAGACTCAATGGAATCCCTATCAAAATACCAATGGCATTTTTTACAGAACTAGAACAAAAAATTTCACAATTTGTATGGAAACACAAATGACCCTGAATAGCCAAAGCAGTCTTGAGAAAGAAAAATGGAGCTGGAAGAATCAGGCTCCTGGACTTCAGACTATACTACAAAGCTAAAGTAATCAAGACAGTATAGTATTTGCACAAAAACAGAAATATAGATCAATGGAGTAGGATAGAAACCCCAGAGGTAAACCCACACACCTATGGTCACCTTATCCTTGATAAAGGAGGCAAGACTATACAGTGGAGAAAAGACAACCTCTTCAATAAGTGGTGCTGGGAAAACTGGACAGCTACATGTAAAAGAATGAAATTAGAACACTCCCTAACACCATACACAAAAATAAACTCAAAATGGATTAAAGACCTAAATGTAATGCCAGACACTATCAAACTCGTAGAGGAAAACATAGGCAGAACACTCTATGACATAAATCACAGCAAGATCCTTTTTGACCCACCGCCTAGAGAAATGGAAATAAAACAAAAATAAACAAATGGGACCTAATGAAACTTCAAAGCTTTTACACAACAAAGGAAACCATAACTGAGACGAAAAGACAACCCTCAGAATGGGAGAAAATATTTGCAAACGAAGCAACTGACAAAGGATTAATCTGCAAAATATACAAGCGGCTCATGCAGCTCAAAATCAAAAAAAACAAACAATCCAATTTAGAAATGGGCAGAAGACCTAAATAGACATTTCTCCAAAGAAGATATACAGATTGCCAACCAACACATGAAAGGATGCTCAACATCACTAATCATTAGAGAAATGCAAATCAAAACTACAGATGAGGTATCACCTCACACCAGTCAGAATGGCCATCATCAAAAAATCTACAAACAGTAAATGCTGGAGAGGGTGTGGAGAAAAGGGAACCCTCTTGCACTGTTGGTGGGAATGTAAATTGATACAGCCACTATAGAGAATGGTATGGAGGTTCCTTAAATAGAACTACCATGTGACCTAGCAATCCCACTACTGGGCGTATACCCTGAGAAAACCATAATTCAAAAAGAGTCATGTACCACGATGTTCATTGCAGCACTATTTACAATAGCCAGGACATGGAAGCAACCTAAGTGTCCATAGACAGATGAATGGATAAAGAAGATGTGGCACATATATACGATGGAATATTACTCAGCCATAGAAAGAAACGAAATTGAGTTATTTGTAGTGAGGTGGATGGACCTAGAGAGTGTCATACAGAGAGAAGTCAGAAAGGGAAACAAATACCATATGCTAACACCCATATATGGAATCTAAAAAAAAAATAAAATAAAATAGTGGTTCCAAAGAACCTAGGGGCAGGACAGGAATAAAGACACAGACTTAGAGAATGGACTTGACACAGGGAGGGGGAAGGGTAAGCTGGACGAATTGAGAGAGTGGCATGGACATATTTATACTACCAAATGTAAAATAGATAGCTAGTGGGAAGCAGCCGCATAGCACAGGATGATCAGCTCGGTGCTTTGTGTCCACCTAGAGGGGTAAGGTAGGGAGGGTGGGAGGGAGATGCAAGAGGGAGGAGATATGGGGATATATGTATACATATAGGTGATTCACTTTGTTATACAGCAGAAACTAACACACCATTGTAAAGCAATCATACTCCAATAAAGATGGAAAAAAAAAAAAAAGAATATTCCTGCCAATGCTGGGGATATGGGTTTGAGCCCTGGTCCAGGAAGATCCCACATGCCGTGGAGCAACTAGGCCCATGAGCCACAACTAATGAGCCTGTGTGCCAGAACTACTGAAGCCTGCGTGCTTAGAGCCCATGCTCTGCAACAAGAGAAGCCACCGCAATGAGACGCCCGCACACCACAGTAGGGAGTAGCTCCTGCTCACTGCAGCTTGAGATAGCCCGCGTGCAGCAATGAAGACCCAATGCAGCCAAAAAAAAAAAACCAGTTTAGTGAATGGAAGAAGATATTTGCACGTCATATATCTGATAGGGGTTAATATCCAAAATATATAAAGAAGTCATACAACTCAATAATAAAAAAATAAACCAATCCAATTAAAAAATGAGCAGAGGATCTAAACAGACATTTTTTCAGAGATGACATAGAGACATCTGACAGGCACATGAAACGATGCTCAACATCACTAACCATCAGGGAAATGTAATTCAAAACCACATGAGATGTCACCTCATGTGTTTCAGAATGGCTACTATTAAAAGGGTAAGAAATAAAAAGTGTTGGCAAGGATGTGGAGAAATGGAAACTCTCATGCATTGTTGATGAGAATGTAAATTGGTGCAGCCACCATGGAAAACAGTATGGAAGTTCCTCAGAAAATTAAAAATAGAACTACCATATGATCCAGCAATACAACCTCTGTTATTTATTCAAAGAAAATGAAAACACTAATTCGAAAAGATAAATGTACCCCAATGTTTATAGCAGCATTATTTACAATAGTTAATATATGTAAACAACCTAAGTGTCCATTGGTGGATGAATGGATAGGGACAATGTAGTACATATATACACAATGGAGTACTACTCAGCCATAAAAAAGAATGAAATCTTGCCAATTGAGACAACATGGATAGCCCTTGAGAGTATTATGCTAAGTGAAATAAGAGAGTCAAGGACTATATGACTTCACTTACCTGTAGAATCTAAAAAACAAAAAAAGTAGACAAAACTGAGCAAAACTCATAGACACAGTGAAAAGGTTGGTGGTTGCCAGATTTGGGGGAGGTGGTTGGAGGGTGAGCGAAATGGGTGAAGGAGGTCAAGAAATATAACTTCTAGTCATAATATAAATAAGTCGTTGGGATGTAATATACTGCATGGTCTATAATGTTATATTGCAAATTTGAAAGATGCTAAGAAATTAAATCTTAAAAGTTTTCATCACAAGGAAAAAATTATTTTTTAATGGTTTAATTTTTATTTTTTATTTTTGGCTGCGTTAGGTCTTCGTTGCTGCACGCAGGCTTTCTGTAGTTGTGGCAAGCGGGAGCTACTCTTCTTTGCAGTGCGTGGGCTTCTCATTGCAGTGGCTTCTCTTGTTGTGGAGCACGGGCTCTAGGCACACGGGCTCAGTAGTGGTGGCTCACGGGCCCTAGAGCGCAGGCTCAGAAGTTGCGGTGCACGGGCTTAGTTGCTCCGCGGCATGTGGGATCTTCCCAGACCAGGGCTCGAACCCATGTCCCCTGCATTGGCAGGCGGACTCTTAACCACTGTGCCACCAGGGAAGTCCTGAAAATAATTTTTTTTGTAACTTTGTATGGTGACAGATGGTAAATAGACTTATTGGGGTGATCATTTTTCAGCGCACACAGATGTCAAATCATGTTCTATACCTGAAACTAATGTTGTATGTCAAGTATACCTTAATAATAAAAAATACGGGTGGGAAAACTGCCGAGGGAGAGCAAAATATGAAATAATTATCTCATAATAGGAATTTGAAATTATCAGGGAGCGTAATTGTATCATAGGATTGTCTGATAGCATTGAGGGCTCATTGTGAGATTTGGCACTCTTTAAGATATGCTTGGTTGCATTTGTGGTCTAGTAATGTCACATTTCAACATGTGCAGATGTGGAAGGGTTTTAACTAGTTGATATTTTTGATTGCCAGCAAGGGAGTGATTATAATCCATGGAATTTAAACTTGTTCAGAAGAGGAGTGAAGCTAGGTGGTGGGTAGTGGAAAAAGTAGCGAGGTCTACAGATTGTTATTGATGATGGGAGAAGAATTTTTGGAAAGGGTGGGGGGCTAGAGCAAAAGGGGCCTGGAAGCATATCTGAGTGGGATGCTTAAGCATGAGATTCTGGAGCTGATACACTTATTGCTCTGGATGGGGTTTTGGTATAGCCATGAAATTGGGTGGCCAAGGTGGGATGGAGGGAAGCAGAGATTCCTTGGGGGTAAGAATGTTAAAACTGAGAGGAAAAAGATACTGTTTGGGTTAGTTACGAGAATGTTGCAGTCCCTGAGAATGACATCAGACGTTGGGATGGATAGGAAGACAGTGAGCAATAAGCTATTGTTTATTCAATGAATAAGGCAGTGTGAGCAGGAGGGCTTTATTTAGGTCAGCGGTTCTCAGCCACAACTGCACCTTAAAATCATATGAGGGACATTATAAGTAACTATGGTGGGCTGCTGTCCTGAGGGTTTGATTTAAGGGATCTGGGGTGGAACCTGTGTTCCAGAGTATCTTAAAAGCTTCCCCAATGACTCAAATGTACTCCAAGGTTCACAACTACTGCTGCAGGTGATGGGGATGGGGATGGGCTTGAGGAAGGAGGATGTTTAGTACACCTGTGCAGTGTGAATTTCAAAGTCTCTGGGCTGTTTGAAATAGAAATAAAGAAAGAAGGGTTGGAAATCCGAGGAGCGGACCAGGGGATAGTTTTGTCAACCTCCTGGCCCAGGAACTCCTGGAAGCTGTTGGCAGGTGGCCGAAGTTCTTGGAACCCAAAGTTAGCATACAATGTTAGAGAAAGAGTTTGCTGTTAAAAGCAAAGTCTGGGCTAGAGGAGATGGTGACAGAGAAGGAAGTGCCTGACAGGAAACTGCTTTGTAATGGTCTGCATGAATTCTAGTCATTCACTTCCTGTGACCTCAAATACAAAACAAAGTAACAAATCAATGACAGATCTGGAGTTGAATCACTACACAAACACCCTCCATGGAAAAATGATTGAGGGTGTGAACTTTGCTGGAGAATAAATTTCTCCTGATTCAACAACTTTCAAAGTGAGGTGGCTATTAAAATGCTGGTTTGGTGGACCCTGCTCTGGATTTACCTGAATGAGCACTTACTTTTGACTAGCCTCCTCCAGTGATTCTTAGGTTCAAGAACCACCAGAGCAGTGATACAATCTTGGAGTGGATTAGAATCACCTGGGGAACTTTAAACAGCCCTGGAGTTGCACACTTCAGACCAGTTAAATCAATCTCTGGAGGACTGGAGGGGGTATTGGAGTTTGTAGTTCCCCACATGATTTAATGTTCCACTAAGGTTTCAAACTCACTGCACTACACTCTGATTCTTACAGGAGAGACAGGTGTGTATCCTGTTTTTTCCTCAGAGGCTTTGCATACCACCTCTGTTTTTAGACTTCTCAATAGCAGACTCACACATCCATCCATTTGCTCGCCATTTGTCTGGGGTGTCTAATTAGGCAAATCAAAGTTAACATGTCTAAAATTAAATCTTGATTTCCACTTTCCAAATGTGCACTTCCTTGTCTTGGTAAATAGCAACTCTATTCTTCTAGTTATTTGGGCCAAATTTTGGAGTCTCTCACATTTCCATGTGTCATTGTCAAGTCCTGTCAGCTCTATTTCTGAAATGTTTCCAGAATAGGCCCACTTCTAATAACCTCCGTTTCTACGCTCCTAGCCCAAGCCAACATAACTCGTGAGTGCACTGTTGCAGTAGCCTTCTAACTGGTCTTCCTGCTTTTGCCGTCCTATAGTCTATTCTGCAACATAGCAGCGAGAGTGATCCTTTTTGAAAAATTTACTTTTATTGTGGTAAAATATGTATAACCTGAAATTTACCATCTAAGTACACAGTTAAGCGACATTAAGTACATTCACCATGTAGTGTAACCATACCACTGTCTGTTTCTAGAATTTTTTCATCATATAGATCAATGGAACAGGATAGAAAGCCCAGGGATAAACCCACGCACATATGGTCAACTTATCTTTGATAAAGGAGGCAAGAATATACAATGGAGAAAAGACAGCCTCTTCAATAAGTGGTGCTGGGAAAACTGGACAGCTACATGTAAAAGAATGAAATTAGAACACTCCCTAACACCATACACAAAAATAAACTCATAATGGATTAAAGACCTAAATGAAAGGCCAGACACTATCAAACTCTTAGAGGAAAACATAGGCAGAACACTCTATGACATAAATCACAGCAAGATCCTTTTTGACCCATCTCCTAGAGAAATGGAAATAAAAACAAAAATAAACAAATGGGACCTAATGAAACTTCAAAGCTTTTGCACAGCAAAGGAAACCATAAACAAGATGAAAAGACAACCCTCAGAATGGGAGAAAATATTTGCAAATGAAGCAACTGACAAAGGATTAATCTCCAAAATTTACAAAATTTACAAGGAGCTCATGCAGTTCAATATCAACCCAACAAACAACCCAATCCAAAAATGGGCAGAAGACCTAAATAGACATTTCTCCAAAGAAGATATACAGACTGCCAACAAACACATGAAAGAATGCTCAACATCATTAATCATTAGAGAAGTGCAAATCAAAACTACAATGAGATATCACCTCTGACCTGTTTTCTTGTTCTTCATGGCCTGGCATAGACAAACAAGCACATCTCCTCTCCATGAAAATACAAAATCTTTGAGAACAGGGATATATCTGTTTTGATAACTGCAGTATCCCCTGAAACAGTGCCTAGCCCAGAGTGGGTACATAATAAATACTTGTTGAATGAAGGAAAAAACTCAGCTCATGATTGGCATTCAAATATCAGTTAATTGTGAGTAAGTGTATAGAAAAGCTTAAAAAAACCCCCAGCTTTAGTGAGATATAATTTAGATACTGTAAAACCACCCATGGACACTAATGTCTATGTTCTTCAGGCAGGTATTTGGAAGCAGGTGTAAGCTATTGATGTAAGCAGCCTGGAGGTCCCCTTATTTCTTTTTTTTTTAATTTGTTTTTTAAATTTTATATTGGACTATATTTGATTTACAATGTGTTTCAGTTGTGCAGCAAACTGATTTAGTTATACGTATACGTGTCTCTATTCTTTTTCAGATTCTTTCCCCATATAGGGAAAGATATAGTATCAAATAGTGTTCCCTGTGCTATACAGTAGTCCTTGTTGATTATTTTATATACAGTAGTGTGTGTATGTTAATCCCAAACTCCTAACTTATCCCTGCCCTCCACCTTTCCACTGTGGTAACCATAAGATTGTTTTCTAAGTCTGTGAGTCTGTTTCTGTTTTGTAAATAAGTTCATCTGTATCATTTTTTAAGATTCTACATATAAGTGATATCATATGATATTTGTCTTTTCTCTGTCTGTCTTACTTCACTTAGTATGATAATCTCTAGGTCCATCCATGTTGCTGCAAATGGCATTATTTTGTTCTTTTTAATGGCTGAGTAGTATTCAATTGTCTATATATACACCACATCTTCTTTATCCAGTCATCTTTCAAGGGACACTTAGGTTGCTTTCATATCTTGGCTACTGTAAATAGTGCTGCAATGAACATTGGGGTCCATGTATCTTTTTGAAGTATGTTTTTCTCCAGATATGTACCCAGGAGTGTGATTGCTGCATCATATGGTAGCTCTATTTTTAGTTTTTTTAAGAACCTCCATACTGTTTTCCATAGTGGCTGCACCAATTTGCATTCCCACCAACAGTGTAAGAGGTTCCCTTTTCTCCACACCCTCTCCAGCATTTATTATTTGTAGATTTTTTGATGATGGCCATTCTGACCAGTGGGAGGTGATACCTTATTGTAGTTTTGATTTGCATTTCTCTAATAATTAGTGATATTGATCAGCTTTTCCTGTGCTTCTTGGCCATCTGTATGTCTTCTTTGGAGAAATGTCTATTTAGATCTTCTGCCCATTTTTTGATTGCATTGTTTGTTTTTTTCATATAGAGCTGCATGAGCTGTTTGTATATTTTGAAGATTAATCCCTTGTCGGTTGCATCGTTTGCAAATATTTTCTTCCGTTCTGTGGGTTGTCTTTTCATTCTGTTTATGGCTTCCTTTGCTGTGCAAAAGCTCTTAAGTTTCATTATGTCCCATTTGTTTTTGCTTTTATTTTCATTACTCTGGGAGGTGGATCCAAAAAGATCTTGCTGTGATTTATGTCATAGAGTGTTCTGCCTATGTTTTCCTCTAAGAGTTTTATAGTATCCAGTCTTACATCTAGGTCTTTAATCCATATTGAGTTTTTTGTGTGTATGGTGTTAGAGAATGTTCTAATTTCATTCTTTTACATGTAGGTGCCCAGTTTTCCCAGCACTACTTACTGAAGAGACTGTCTTTTCTCTATTATATATTCTTGCCTCTTTTGTTGTAGATTAATTGACCATAAGTGTGTGGGTTTACTTCTGGGCTTTCTATCCTGTACCACTGATCTATATTTCTGTCTTTGTGCCAGTACCACACTGCTTTGATTACTGTAGCTTTATAGTATAGTCTGAAGTCAGGGAGCCTGATTCCTCCATCTCTGTTTTTCTTTCTCAAGATTGATTTGGATATTCAGGATCTTGTGTGTTTCCATAGAAATTTTAAGATTTCTTCTAAATCTGCAAAAAATCCCATTGGTCATTTGATAGGGATTGCATTGAATCTGTAGATTGCCTTGGGTAGTATAGTCATTTTGATGATATTGATTCTCCCAATCCAAGAACATGGTATATTTTTCCATCTGTTTGTGTCTTTGATTTCTTTCATCAGCATCTTATAGTTTTCAGAGTACAGGTCTTTTGCCTCCTTAGGTAGGTTTATTCCTAGGTATTTTATTCTTTTTATTGTGATAGTAAATGGGGTTGTTTCTTTTTTTGGGGGGGGAAGACCTTGTCTTTGTGCTACAAAGTCCATGTTTAATTTTTAAAAATGATTTTCTTTTCGTATGAAACATGAAACTTGACAGGTTTCAGAACTAATTATCCCATTATTGTAGGACTATGGGAATTACTCTTTGATTTTCAAAAGAGAAAGTTAGATTTTTATTTTATTTTTTATTTTTTTATATTTTTAAGTTATTTCTGACATAAACATTTTAGCAATAACTAGAATTATGACTTATAAAATTATATCAGAACATATAAGATTTTTAGAAATTTCATGTAATGTCTGAAACATTTATGTTAACATATTTCCATACAAATAAGCAAAGAAAGTTTAGTATTAGTTTCTTTTTCTTGTTTCTTTTCTTATACTGCAGGTTCTTACTACTCATCAGTTTTATACATATCAGTGTATACATGTCAATCCCAATCGCCCAATTCAGCATACCACCATCCCCAACCCACCGTGGTTTTCCCCCCTTGGTGTCCATACATTTGTTCTCTACATCTGTGTCTCAACTTCTGCCCTGCAAACCGGTTCATCTGTACCATTTTTCTAGGTTCCACATACATGCATTAATATACAATGTTTGTTTTTCTCTTTCTGATTTACTTCACTCTGTATGACAGTCTCTAGATCCATCCACGTCTCACCAAATGACTCAATTTTTTCGTTCCTTTTTATGGCTGAGTAAATTCCATGGTATATATGCACCACGACTTCTTTATCCATTTGTCTGTCAAAGGGCATTTAGGTTGCTTCCATGGCCTGGCTATTGTAAATAGTGCTACAGTGAACATTGGAGTGCATGTGTCTTTTTGAATTATGGTTCTCTGGGTATATGCCCAGTATTGGGATTGCTGGATCATATGGTAATTCTATTTTTAGTTTTTTAAGGAACCTCCATACTGTTCTCCATAGTGGCTGTATCCATTTACATTCCCACCAACAGTGCAAGCGGGTTCTCTTTTCTCCACACCCTCTCCAGCATTTGTTATTTGTAGATTTTCTGATGATGCCCATTCTAACTGGTGTGAGGTGATACCACATTGTAGTTTTGATTTGCAGTTCTCTAATAGTTAGTGATGTTGAGCAGCTTTTCACGTGCTTCTTGGCCATCTGTATGTCTTCTTTGGAACAATGTCTGTTTAGGTCCTCTGCCCATTTTTGGATTGGGTTGTTTCTTTAATATTGAGCTGCATGAGCTGTTTATATATTTTGGAGATTAATCCTTTGTCCATTGATTCGTTTGCAAATATTTTCTCCCATTCTGAGGGTTGTCTTTTCGTCTTCTTTATGGTTTCCTTTGCTGTGCAAAAGCTTTCAAGTTTCATTAGGTCCCATTCGTTTATTTTTGTTTTTATTTCCATTATTCTAGGAGGTGGATCAAAAAATATCTTGCTGTGATTTATGTCAAAGAGGTTCTGCCTATGTTTTCCTCTAAGAGTTTTATAGTGTCCAGTCTTACATATAGGTCTTGAATACATTTTGAGTTTATTTTTGTGTATGGTGTTAGGGAGTGTTCTAATTTCATTCTTTTACATGTAGCTGTCCAGTTTTCCCAGCACCACTTACTGAAGAGACTGTCTTTTCTCCATATCTTTGCTTCCTTTATCATAGATTAGTTGACCATAGGTGCGTGGGTTTATCTCTGGGCTTTCTATCTTGTTCCATCGATCTATGTTTCTGTTTTTCTGCCAGTACCATATAGTCTTGATTACTGTAGCTTTGTAGTATAGTCTGAAGTCAGGGAGTCTGATTCCTCCATCTCTGTTCTTTTCCCTCAAGACTGCTTTGGCTATTTGGGGTCTTTTGTGTCTCCATACAAATTTTAAGATGATTTGTTCTAGTTCCGTAAAAAATGCCATTGGTAATTTGATAGGGATTGCATTGAATCTGTTGATTGCTTTGGGTAGTATAGTCATTTTCACAATATTGATTTTTCCAATCCAAGAACATGGTATATCTCTCCATCTGTTGGTATCATCTTTAATTTCTTTCATCAGTGTCTTATAGTTTTCTGCATACAGGTCTTTTGTCTCCCTAGGTAGGTTTATTCCTAGGTATTTTATTCTTTTTGTTCCAATGGTAAATGGGAGTGTTTCCATAATTTCTCTTTCAGATTTTTCATCATTAGTGTATAGGAATGCAACAGATTTCTGAGCATTAATTTTGTATCCTGCAATTTTACCAAATTCATTGATTATCTCTAGTAGTTTTCTGGTGGCATTTTTAGGATTCTCTATGTATAGTATCATGTCATCTGCAAACAGTGACAGTTTTACTTCTTAGTTTCCAATTTGTATTCCTTTTATTTCTTTTTCTTCTCTGATTGCCATGGCTAGGACTTCCAAAACTATGCTGAATAATAGTGGTGAGAGTGGGCAACCTTGTCTTGTTCCTGATCTTAGAGGAAATGCTTTCAGTTTTTCACCATTGAGGACGATGTTGGCTGTGGGTTTGTCGTATATGGCCTTTATTATGTTGAGGTAGGTCCCCTCTGTGCCCATTTTCTGGAGAGTTATTATCATAAATGAGTGTTGAATTTTGTCAAAAGCTTTTTCTGCATCTATTGAGATGATCATATGGTTTTTATTCTTCAATTTGTTAATATGGTGTATCACATTGATTGATTTGCATATATTGAAGAATCCTTGCATCCCTGGGATAAATCGCACTTGATCGTGGTGTATGATCCTTTTAATGTGTTGTTGGATTCTGTTTGCTAATATTTTGTTGAGGATTTTTGCATCTG
>RJWK010029247.1:0-25366 GCA_004363435.1 Platanista minor | reverse complement strand
GTGGCCTCTCCCGTTGCGGAGCACAGGCTCCGGACACGCAGGCTCAGAGGCCACGGCTCACGGGCCCAGGGGCTCCGCGACATGTGGGATCTTCCCGGACTGGGGCACGAACCCGTGTCCCCTGCATCGGCAGGCGGACTCTCAACCACTGCGCCACCAGGGAAGCCCTAAAGATGTTCTTTTGAAAGGATCTCTGCACTAAGCTGCAACGCTGCCTCAGTTTCCCAAAGGTAACAGGCTTGATGCCAAAGAGGACCAACCACAGAATGAAGCAAGCCCAAATTACCTAACTAACTCTGTTGTAAGAGCCTTTTCAAGCACAGTTACTCGCCAATACAGCGGATGGAGCCTAGTTCTTCTTCCCTCAGAACATTTACAGAAACAGAGTGCCCAGACCCAAAAGTTCCAGCACCTTGAGTTTATCTCTCTTTTTCTGGATTCCAGACTCATGATTGTCTACAAGGCAGTTGCTTCTCTTTTCAAAGACTTGACATGCAAGCCTACTTGAGGGTCAATGCCACAGTGCTCTGTCAGGACAACTCGGAGGCCAGCCTATTCAGAGAAACTGTCTAGATTCCAAAAAATGACCAAACTATCCCCCCACCCAAAATAACATTATTATGTTATATTGCCAGATTGGTTTTCAGCATAATTTACAAGTTGTATTTAGGAATTGAATGAAAAATAGCTTGCAGTTATGTTAAAATAAAACTGCTTAAGTCATCTATCATACCTCATTAAATAACACTCGTATATTTGACATGTAATATAACTTCTGCATTTCTCACAGCAGTGATAAACTGTGATCTGTGGACTGCTGTGGGTTTGGTACTAGTTCATGAAGAGACAAATGCAGAATTGGAAAAGAGTCTTTAGAAACTTTTTTTTTTAATTAATTTATTTATTTTTGGCTGCTTTGGTTCTTTGTTGCTGTGTGCGGCTCTCTAGTTGCGGCCAGCGGGGCTACTCTTTGTTGCGGTGCGTGGGCTTCTCATTGCGGTGGCTTCTCTTGTTGCGGAGCACGGGCTTCAGTAGTTGTGGCACACAGGCTCAGTAGTTGTGGCTCGTGGGCCCTAGAGCACAGGCTCAGTAGCTGTGGCACACAGGCTTAGTTGCTCCACGGCATATGGGATCTTCCTGGACCAGGGCTCGAACCCATGTCCCCTGCATTGGCTGGCAGATTCTTAACCACTGTGCCACCAGGGAAGCCCTAGAAACTTTTATAACAACTTGGCATTCTAACCACATCCAAGGGTGTGATCACTGGACACGTCTCACTGAACAGGGTACACATCATTTTGGATGTTGTCCTAGCTGCGTATTGTGTGCACTGTGTAGTTAGTTAATGGCACTAGGATCACATATCAGCCCAAACTGGATCAGAAATTAAACAAACAAACAACAACAAAATGCAAATTTAAGCCATAATGAAACACCACTTTATACCAAGTAGAATGGCTATTAAAAAAAAACTCCACAGAAAATAACAAGTGTTGGCAAGGATGTGGAGAAACTGGAACCCTTGTGCATTGTTGGTGGGAATGTAAAATAGCGTAGCTTCTGTGGAAAACAGTTTGGCAGTTTCTCAAAAAGTTAAACACAGAATTACAATATGAACCAGCAATTCCACTTCTAGGTAAATACTCGAAAGAACTGAAAGCAGGGACTCAAGCAGATACTTGAACATCAATGTTCATTTCACAATAGCCAAAAGGTAGAAACAAACCAAACCATCTGTTCATAAACAAATGAATGGATAAACAAAATGTGGAATACACATATAATGAAACATTATCCAGCCTTAAAAAGGAAGGAAACTCTGACATACGGTACAACATGGATGAGTCCCAAAGACATTATGCTAAGTGAAATAAGCCAGACATCAAAAAACAAATACCATATGATTCCACTTATATGAGATACCTAGAATAGGAAAATTCAAAGAGACAGAAGGTATAATGGAGGTTACTAGGGCCTGGGTGTTCTGGGGAGTGGAGAGCTGTTGTTTGACAAGGACCGAGTTACAGTTTGGGATGATGAAAAAGTTCTGAAAATGGTTAGTGGTGATGTTTGCAAAAGCAGTGTTATTACACTTAAAGCCACTGGATTGTACACTTATAAATGGTTAAAATGATCAATTTTATGTATATTTTACCATAATAAAAAATGCAACCGCCTCCCCCAACAGCAATAAACCTTGTTCTTTATCACAATAGTATGAGAATCCTTTCCCTAGAGTGTATGTCCTAGGGGGTTCTGGATCAAATAAAACTTGGAAAATGCTACATAAATAGCCCCACGTGGAGTTCATAAAGCTTAGACTAACAGTTCTGAGAAATTCCTTACTAAGAAACTCATAATTTTAACTCAGCATTTCCTAAACACATGGACTTCAGAACCTTTTTGTTACTGTACAACTATCTCACAAAACATAGTTTAAGAAATGCTGAGCCAGAAATACTGAAGCATGGTTTATACTTTCACATCACACACAAGTAAGAGTGAAACAGTCATCACACTTAGGTTGCAGCCCACAGTCTAAAACTGTCGACCTGTGGTTAGACCCTCCCGTTAGTTCCTGCGCTGGCAATGCCAACCCCCAAGGCATGCCAGGTTAGCAGGAGTCAAAAAACCAGGGTCTGCTTCATCCCTGCATCCTTTAAAGCTTCACAGTTAGGATACATTTCACATTTGTCTTTATAGGGCTGCAAGTTAAGACAACGATTTACTAGTTAGAGGTGACCCCAGGAACAAAGTACTTCATAGTCTAGGTCAGACATGTGGATGACATTAGAAAAAGAAACAGGCTTTTAGAGTGCAAATGAGTGTGCAAAAGCAGGAGCCATATTGATAGATCCAAATACCATTCCCCCTATCATATTTAAAGGTCACAACCTCTCTGCTGAGAAGGCGAAAAAGTCAGCGAGAAAGGAAATACCAAAAGGTAAAAAACCAAAAGCAACTTTTGCACTCATCAAACTATACCATAGCCTGAAGGAGTTTTAGTATTTTTAATTTTTTGGCTGGAGAAAAGTTCACTTAAAATGTTCTGCTGATATTAAAACATATGTGAAAAGGAAGAAGAGGTATGCAGAGCAGGAATTTGAAGAAAAAAAGAAAAATCTGGTGAAAACATCACTGCCACTCCTTTTATTCTTTTAAGTATATTGGGTTCTTAACCCAAGTTGGGGCCGCCTTTACTCTTCCAGTTTTTTTCTCTGTAATTCAAAAAAGGTGTGGAGAAAAGATTGTCTTCAAATAATTCTAGATTCTCGACTTTGTAATCATGCACAAGTGGAAACCACATTTCATCTTCAAGGAACATTTTTAAAAAAGGATATTCAAAATAATAAATTTTCCATGGATACTGGTTTCCTCTTTCCAAGTTAGTGTTTGGCCTAATTTATACAATAAATCTAATGGGCAAGTTATCTCTCGCAAATAGCACCTAGCACATTCTTGGCATCTGAAAAGAGTTAACATGTTGCATATGCTCTTCATGTTCACAAAACAAGATATGTGAGAAAAAATATCACCGGGTGGGAGGGTGAGCATAGAAATGTAGAGGCCACCAATCATCTGCAAAGGACCCTCTCCTACACACTCAGGGTTTTGAAAGTGTATCCATGGGGCTGGAACCAAAGGACAAAAAGTACCGAGGCCCTCTAAGGTGTCTGGGACTTTGCAATTTATAACATATTTAATTTGAGCAACCTAGCTCTAAGTATGTCTACCTTAACAGGTGTGGGGAAAGATGATGTTTAAAATCAGTTCAGTTTTTTTAAGGGGTGCAGAGTTTCAGTTTGGGATATCAAAGTTCTGGAGACGAATGGTGGTGATGATTGCACAATAATGTGAATGTATTTAATGCTACCGAATTGTACACTTAAAAATGGTTAAGGTGGTGGATTCTGTGTTATATATATTTTACCAGAAGAAAAAAAGATACGTTTAGTAGTTTCCCAAGGTTACAGAGTGTGTCCATGACAAAGCTAAGAGGTATGGCAGTCTGACTCAAAGACCATTGTCTTTCCTTATATCTCTCAAAAATAATGATATACCAATAGACGAGGTCGTAATTATAAATTAGTTATAAATATCATCATCCCCATTCTCATTTTCACTTTTTTTTTTTTTTTTTTGCGGTACGCGGGCCTCTCCCTGTTGTGGCCTCTCCCGTTGCGGAGCACAGGCTCTGGACACGCAGGCTCAGTGGCCATGGCTCACGGGCCCAGCCGCTCCGCGGCATGTGGGATCTTCCCAGACCCGGGCACGAACCCGTGTCCCCTGCATCGGCAGGCGTCCGGACTCTCAACCACTGTGCCACCAGGGAAGCCCCTCATTTTCACTTTTATCGTTGGCTTGATGACTGCTTATTTTGTGCCAGACACTATTCTAAGCAACTTATATGTATTTATATGCTTAGTTCTCACAACAACCCTGCAAGGTAGATACAATTATTATTCCTATTTTCCAAATGAGAAAGTGAAGTACAGAGAGGTAATATAGCACCCTCAAGGGCACACAGCTAATCAAATCCAGGCAGTCTGATTCCAGATTCCCTGTTCTTTACCACTTATTGCATTGCCTCCTGGTATGTAAATTTATGTACACAGCCTATGAAGACATAAACCTCATTAGTCTCAAGATGACTCACAAAGCAAAAACGTCAATAGGTTATAAATAACGTTTAGACAAAATTCTAGTTCACGAGATGTGAGCTAGTCTAGTTCACACCTAGTTTCTGAAGACATCTATTTTAAAGATAGCTTAGATACCATCATCCATTAAATCCTCCCCGTGACTCTGGGCCATGTTCCCTCGGCACTGCCTGAACCATGATGGTGGTAACATGGACACTCCACTCTGTATCATGTTTAGAGTCTACGACTTACTTCCCCACTATGTAGGCCATGAGTTCTCAGGCATGAATTAACTCCCCATATATGTAACCCACTATTTTAGGATTAGCACCATGACTAGTACTCTGCATGTCTTCAGTAAATTTTTCTTAATTCACCTGAAATAGTTTAAATATTGTTACTATCTGTTTTTTAAGGGTCAGCTCTGTAACCATCAGGTTCTGGAGTCCTTATGAATGGTAACTCTTTAATTATCTTTCTAGTTCCTTCATGGTAATCCAGTATCTTCAGGGTTTCCGCTGTTCCTGGGGTCAATTTTGATCACTTGCATTTTGCTAAGAAATCTTCCTTTTCCACTGGTTTTCACACCTCTTACTAAAGGGTTATTTATACACATCTCAACATGATCTTAATTTTTCTTGTATCTATTGTTTTGTCATTTATTTTTATTTGTTTCGTATTCTTTTGCTACCATGTTTTTTCCTTAATTGGGTTTCCAAGGGGTTTATCAATTTTATTGGTTTTTCTAAAGAACCAGCTTTTGGATTTATTTATCCATTATTCTATCCCTTTAATTTCAGCTTTCATCTATTAATCCCCTCTTACTAATTTTTTAGGGTTTTTTTGTTCCTCTTTATTTTGTAAATAGTAAGTTGAACTATTGATGTTTTTCCTTTACTCTTTTTTTTACGGTACGTGGGCCTCTCACTGTTGTGGCCTCTCCCGTTGAGGAGCACAGGCTTCGGACTCGCAGGCTCAGCGGCCATGGCTCACGGGCCCAGCCGCTCCGCGGCATGTGGGATCTTCCCGGACCGGGGCACGAATCCGTGTCCCCTGCATCAGCAGGCGGACTCTCAACCACTGCGCCACCAGGGAAGCCCTCCTTTATTCTTTACTAAAGGATAAAACATTTCCTCTGAGTACAGCTTTTACTATCCTTAGAATTTTTGATAAAGAAATGTTCTTTTTTTTTCATTTCTTTTCCAGTAACTTTAACTTCCTCACTGATTTCCTTCTGATCCCAGAGTTATCAATGAGTGTGTTTTATAATCTGCAAGTGGACAAGGTTTTTTAAATTGCCTTCTTGCTTTTTCTTTCTATTCTCATTATACCATAATCAGGGAGTATGCCCTTATAAATCTCTCTCCTCTCTTTGAGTTTTTGAAGGCTTTCTTTGTGGTCAAGTGTGTGATTCAGGGGAAGGAGACGACATTAAATGATTCAGGGACATCTACCTATTTAGATCTATTTGACTATGGTCTTTGAAAACTGACATGAAATGTGTTCACTTAACAATTGTTCTACAGGACACCTAGTATGATATGATAGAAAAAGCATGAGATTTGGAATTTAAAACTCTTGTCTCCTCCCTTCATAGGCCTGGGTCTCAGTTACCTGATCTATAAAATGTAAATCACACTTAACCTGCTTTACTATGTTACCAGTGAGAAAATTAAATAAGCCTGATGTGCTCTCATTCCTACACAATGTCTTCCTAAAAATCCCAGTTAGTTATCAAATACTGCCCTTAAGAAGCGACTCTCGGGCTTCCCTGGTGGCACAGTGGTTGAGAGTCCGCCTGCCGATGCAGGGGACGCGGGTTCGCGCCCCGGTCCGGGAAGATCCCACATGCCGCGGAGGGGCTAGGGCCCGTGAGCCATGGCCGCTGTGCCTGCGCGTCCGGAGCCTGTGCTCCGCAACGGGAGAGGCCACAACAGTGAGAGGCCCGCGTACAGCAAAAAAAAAAAAAAAAAAAAAAAAAAGCGGCTCTCTGTAGCCCTGCTAGGCAACAGAAAAGCCTCCAAGTGGGGTCATGCCCCTCGAACCACACAGTGTAAAGAAATGGACACACAGGGAGTTCCCTGGAGGTCCAGTGGTTAGGACTCGGCGCTTTCACCCCCATGGCCCGGGCTCAATCCCTAGTCGGGGAACTAATATCCCTCAAGCCACGAGGCGTGGCCCAAAAAAAAAAAAGAAATGGACACACTGCTGCATGTACATTACACAGGGCCTTGTATGTTGCACGGAGCGGATCCTAGAGAAAGGCAGCCATCCCCGCCTGTGTCTTTTGAAGCAGTTAAGTGTTTTAATTCCCTTAAAACACTGTGAGCGTGTGTGGTGGGGGGAGGAGCAGGAAGACTTAAAGCAATTTTGCTGTTCTGCTCAGCACTGTAGAGAATTTTTTTGAAACTAAAGACTGACTGAGAAGGACATCAAAAGAGTTTGATTTGTTTGATGTTTGGACATATATACATGATGCAGATAACTGCTGGATTAATGATGACCGTCTGTACGCCAGATGGACCGTGTGACTGTGCCGAGACATCTGACTCAGCGCCATTTGAAAAGCAGATTATGGTTAAACCATCCTAACACAAAGGATTCTCCCACCCCATGTTTCAGGGCACAACGTTCTATGATTACTTTAAAAAATTCAGCAAATTACAATTAACTTTTGAGACATCTCCTGCCTGTGTCAACGCCGCCGTGTAAGAATCAGAAGCGAGATTGTTTATGCCTGTCACTTTCTGTGACTGGGCAAGACTCTTCCAGGACAGGCAGCAGGACGTGGTGAACTGCCCTGACACTGAGAGGTCCATCGTTGGCTATAACACAGCAGCTGCCTGTAGACTTCCACAATCATGTTAGGTTGGATATTTCTAAAAGCAGCTTTAAATCTGAGTAGCTGGACAAGCAAAAAGGAGAAAAAAAAAAAGCAAGCAAAATCCCATCCTCCCAGGGCATTCTTTTAAGGGCTTTGTCCCACTAAAAAATTGTTTATTTTTCTTTTGTGGGCTTTTATTCATAAGAAATACAAATGGCCAATATGTGGGAGAAATTTTAACCTACTAAAAAGTGTTAATGCAAGTTAAAACAGTTTTACCATTGGATTGGCCAAGAGGAATACAAACAATAAGATCCGGTGTTGGGTAAGGCATGAAGAAGTTGGCAGTCTTAAATCCAGCTAGCAAGAGTGTGAATTGGTTCTCCACTACCTTTCAGAGGGGCGATTTAGAAATAAGAGCCAAAAGCCTTAGGAGTTTGCATTTCTTGGATTCAGCAATTCACCTTTCAAGAATATGTTCTAAAGATGTAAGCATGAATCATTCACAAAGAGTTTTGTAAAAGAAAGCCCACTGGAACATTGAAATGAAAAACTGGAAACAACATAAATGGTCAACAACAGGGAGCTGCTTAAATAGAACTGTGGTATGTACTCATGTTGGAAACTATTGTGGTATATGCCTATGTTAATCATGTAGATGATTTGAAGAACTAGGCAGTATAATCCTGAAATCCAAATTATACAGATTTTTAAAAGATGACTATAAAAAATGATTTGCAGTGGAACTACTCAGAATAAGCATTGTTAGCAATAGGATGTATAATTTTAAATCAATTTTCCTATGTACATACATAATTTTTCCTCCCTTCTAAAATTCTTCTGAGTGTTTTTGAGTAGATGCTTTATTCACATGGTTAAAAAATACACAAAAGAGTATACTGTGAAGTTTCCTTCTTATTTCTGTCCTCCAGCCACCCATATTCCCATTCCCGAGACAACTAATATTTCCAGTTTCTTATATATTTTTCCAGAAGTATTTTGTGTGTATACAAATCTATGTACATATATTCTACATCCTCTCCTACCTTTTTCTAACACAAAGTATGTAAACCTTGCTTTTTTTTTTTTTTAACATCTTTATTGGAGTATAACTGCTTTAGAATGTTGTGATAGTTTCTGCTGTATAACAAAGCGAATCAGCTATATGTATAATATAAAAATTATTATTAATCAATAGATAAAGTGTCACCATTCCTTTTTTTATGACTAAGTGGTATTCCATGGCACAAGCAGACCAAAATTAGGATAACATATAATTTATTGCCCAAATTAAGACACTTTTAAAAGGGATGCTATGACTAATTACTGTGGAACAACAGATAAAAACCAGGACTGTCTCAGACAAACCTGGAAGTAGGGTCGTTCTAACCGTAAATGACCACAACTTATTAACCAGTCTCCTTTAGATGGAACTAAGGTTACTTCTAATCATTTCCTGGAGCAAAACACCGCTGCAGTGAAAAACTTTATACATGTGTCATTTCACACAAGTGGGAGTGCATCTGTAGGATATAATACTTAGAGTGAAATTGCTTAGTCAATGGATATCTACATTGTTTTTATTTGGTAGCTATTTCCAGATTGTTGTCCAGAAAGGTCGTAATTATTTTCACTTTTTTTCTGAAATAAGCAGGTATTGCTTTTACAGCAAGATGGAACAATAAGTTGCTTTTAAAATTAAAAGTGACGTGAAAAAATGTAGATTTAGCAAGTTTAAAGTATTCTTAATCATAAAAACATATAGAAACACGAGACTGGAAATAAAGTGAAGTGTATTTAGATTACATGGAAGTTTCAAAAACAAACATAAACCCTACCGGAAATGTTGCACAAGAATAGATTATGCAGTCAGGGGGTAAACTGAAAAGCACTTTGTAAATACAATGCTTATTAAAGTCACAGTGCACCTCCTACCCTCCTTTGATTTTGTATCTTACACATTCTTCTTTTTGTCCAACTAGGCAAGTTAGTTTTCATTTGAAGTCAGTAAGTGAGGACAAATGGCTGAAAGAAGTCTTTTTTTTTTTTTTTTTTTTTCTTTCCTCAGAGAACAAACAGTTCCAGAAAGGCAGACCTACTACTTAGGGGCAGCTATTGTAGTATCAGCAGTATCTGTTTCAGCTGCTGGACCTGAAACCCAAAAGTGGTAGGGAAATGTCCTGTGAGGGCCAATGGTTTGGGAGTATATGCTAAGACTGTGGCATCTCAACACCGCAGGAAGCAAATATCCACTACCTCCAAGATAGACTCATTCTTGCTTCATGTATATAGGCTCTGAGAGAAAAGCCACAGATTCTTTCACTTATGAAATGAAATCCACACTTGCCAAAATATGTTTTCATAATCTCATATATTCAGGCCTTAATCCTAAACATCTTCCTGCTACTCACAAGACATCCCCAATATGAGCTTTACATTTATCATATAAATTTGTATGCCAAGAAATTACAAGACCAAGTACAGAGTGTTCTCAAATGTATAAGGGAGGATTTCATATCCACATGATGAAACAGTATTTGAAAATTATTTCCAAAAGACTACTTGCCAAAATGAATACACTTTAAAAATTTTGAACCTCTAATGAGTATGTGAGACCATAGCATCACGCTGGCATATAAGAACTACTTCCTGAATGACTGCGTTTGGAGTGAGACAGATATTTACCAAGTAAATCCACCCCTTATACCATAAATTCTGAGCTAACAGGCAAAACTTCACTTTTTCAATCACAACGCCTTTAAAAATCAGAGATGTTAAAGAAATGCTAATTTTGTCAGAGTCTTCATACTTAAAGCAGTAACAACAACTACTGGTCACGGAATAATTAGTCTTCTATTGATGGACATTTAGGCCGTTTCCAATCTTTTGCTACTTCAAAATATGCTGCAATAGATAATGTGTGTGTGTGTGTGTGTGTGTGTGTGTGTGTGTGTGTGATTTCACACAAGTGGGAGTGCGTCTGTAAGATTAAAAAATTTAGAAGCAAAATTGTGCTAAGTATTTCAAAGACATTATTCTCTTCATTCTCACCCTACAAGGTGGCTCAGTTGCTCCTAATTTACAGATGAGGAAATTAAAAGTAAGGCCCAGAGTGGTGGAATGATTTCCCCACAGTCGTACAGCCACAGTGGTGGAGCTGGGGCTCAAACCTAATCTCAAATGCCCATTACCCTCCCTTACACAATCTCATAGATGTTTTTCCATAAAGCCCCAAACAAATAGCATAATAGAAATCTCAAGCAACACTTGAAGGCTTGATAACTTAAACTTAATAAATAAAAACAATGACAGTAGTTATAGATAAATAGATAGGTTTGTGGCCTGTACTAGTCCCCCAGTCATAGGTCTGGATCCTGCAATATGAAGATAGACCCTCATGGGTACTACTGAAATCCAGGAAGGACCCCACACACACCCTAAACACATTTTGCCTTTTTAAAATTTTCACTCAATGGCCCCTGCCAGATCCCACCTGTGATTGTACTTAAGACCTGCCTGGAATAAAGCTGGGCCAATGAGGGACTTCCCTGGTGGTGTAGTGGTTAAGAAGCCGCCTGCCAATGCAGGGGACACGGGTTTGAGCCCTGGTCCGGGAAGATCCCACATGCTGTGGAGCAACTAAGCCCGTGCACCACAACTACGGAGCTTGCGCTCTAGAGCCCACAAGCCACAACTACTGAGCCCGCATGCCACAACTACTGAAGCCCACGTGCCTAGCGCCCGTGCTCCATGACAAGAGAAGCCACCACAATGAGAAGCCTGCGCACTGCAAGGAGGACCCAAAGCAGCCAAAAATAAATAAATAAATATATTTTAGAAAATAATAATAATAAATAAAATAAATAAAGCTAGCCCAATGAGACCCATGGTAATTCCTGGGCTTGCTTTCTAAAAACAGGCGTGTTTGTTTAATGTGGCACAAATCCCCTCAGATGGCATATAAGAGAGATTTGTCTTCTTAATTATATTATGTATGGGAGTTTATAGCAAAGGTCCAGGGCTCAAAAATTTTTAAATAGTTCTTAGAGCTAAGGACCGAATAACCATCAGTCTTTATCAATCTTTTTGAGGGGGATTTGACAATATGTCTCAAAAACCTTAAAATGTGGGTTTTCTTTGATCTAACAATTTTACTATGGGAATTTGTTCTTTAAAAAGGTCAGAAAAAAAAGACTTATGTACACTATTATTCATCACAAGTTTATTTATAATAACTTATAAATGGAAATAAACCAAATGCCCAACAAAGAGAGTATACTTAAATAATTTATTGTATGTCTATATGGGGAAAAAATATACAGCCATCACAATGGTGTTTTCAAAGAATATTTACCAACATAGAAATCCTCATGATCAAGGACAAAGGAAAACAAAGGATAGAAAATGCATGCGCAGTAATAACCTCAACCATGTCATCTGTATACATACGCATGTACAGAGAAAAAACCAGAAGACTGTAACCCAGAATGCTAACAGTCTCTGAGTGGACTGTTATGCATAATTTCATCTTCCCTTCCATATATTTTTAAATTTTTATGTTCAGATAGTGACTATATATTATTGTTAAATCCAGAGAAAGATGAAAAATAGTACTTTTTAAAAAAGATTCTTTAAATTGATTGCTGGTGCTGTTGACTTTCTCAGCCATGGGGCTTCTCCAGTTACAGCCAAGCCAATTCGGTGTGGGCTATTTCTCTCTTGCCTCCTGCAATCTGACCAACTTACTGCTTACTGGTATCACCACTGGTGTAGAAAGAGGGAATGCGATAGTGAAACTCAAATCCATCTTTTTGTAGGAGAGACTGACTGCCATATATTTGTTTGGAGAAGATTTGAAAGCCCAACGTGGGCTAAAGTTACTTAGAGATTTCCTTTATCTGGATAACCCCTGATGTAGAAATTGTTCCATTACTGTAGACAACTCTATCTTGGTCTGAGGGAGAAAGAACCTCTCAACTAAGAATTTCCATGATGTCACTGAATGGCAACAGCCCCTGTGAAGCACTTGAATCCTACTATGTGAACACCCGTCTGCCTCTTCCGTCAAGTTCCACACTCCTGATGCCTCATGACTGCAAAGTCCTTAACCAACCAAAGATTCCTGCACTAGGTCCTTCCCCAGTTCTATGCCAAAGTATTATCTAACTGTCAAGATACTGAAATCAAAACACAAAATCTGGTTATACACTGTCACAAATTCTAATTCCAGTTCATTTCAGTCTGACCGTGAATTATTCGTCTCTGTGTTTTCTCTTCCTTGCTTATAAAAGAATCTGTTCCATGTTATTTTTCTTAACTGTGCTCATTTAAAATCTGCTATTAAGAGCCTTGCTTTCATTTGCCAGAATGTCTTATCTCACAGACCCTCTTTTATTTATTTCCCTGTCAAATTCTGTATCACTCAAACTCCACTCTTAATTTTGCTCCAGGAATTAAGATGTCTTATATTTTCTTTCCTTACGTAAAAAACTAGGACTGTAAAAAGTTGTGGAATTTTCAAGCTGGGGCATTGAGATGTAGTATTAATATAAAAGCAACTCCAGTGGTAACCTACTTAATTCCAATGTATTGCTGATTGTCAAACCTTTGTTTCTTTGTGATTCTAAAACTGCATGTATCTCTATATAATTTATAATAATTTTAGTGGGGCATTTGCAAGACCATATTCCTGCATCTGTGAAGATACTGTTAATTATGTTACATTTACAGATGGATCTGCGCTTGGAAAAGGAAAAGTCCGAGGAAGTTGAATTCAGTTCAGCAGCTAAAGTTTCTCTCTTTCTCTCATTGTCAGAGCTCACACTCATTCTCTCCACTTGCTCCTACCCATATCAGCAAGCCAACCAATAAATATTTCTGAGAACTGTCCTATTCATCTTTCATTCATGCTTCGGTACAAATCATTATAGATTAAAATATCACTAGTCTCATTCTATTTCTGTTTTACTATAAAGGCAGGTATAAAGCATCCTTATAGATGTTCAGGCTCCTATAAATACCTACTTGGGGTAGGGGTGAATTTTTGAGGTGACTTGCCTTTTCAGCTTTCTTGACATCAAACCACACAGGAGTCGTCGCCCACTTCACCTTCCGATAAGGCCAGGCTCCCCTTTGGAGATCCACTGTGAACCCTGTCATCACCTGTGGTGATATCTTGGAAAAACCAGTCCCATATTCCACGGTCAAACATATCATCCATCAAACTCTATCTCACTTTGAAAATGCACTAGTTCTTGGACCTCATAACCAACTTCTAACCCCTTGATCACTCAATGGAACATGTTGGCTCCATTATAAATTCATGGTTTCCAAACTCTACGGAGTCCTCACTGAGACCAGTCCTTTTCCATTTCTTTCAGCAAATGATCCAACCTCCCATTTCTCTCTGTGGGCTTTGTATGCAACACTCCTCTCACTTGTTTTTAGATGTCTTTGCCTGCTGCTGCACAGAAATGATACTGTCACACTCCATTCCTCATTCATATACCCATGTCCACCTCCTGTCCCCGGGTCTGGGGACACAAGAAGTCTCCCCCTCCTTGTCAAGGTCATCCCTTTCTATCTTCCAAGACTTCATCCTACCTATTTTACCCCCTCTCCTATCCCCTCTTTTTCTCACCAATCTTCTTCTCTATGTCCTATAAGTAAAACAAAAAAATGTTCCTACCCTACAGATAAGTCCCACAAGGACTGCGTGTCTCCCTCAAGTTAACACCCATTCTCTGCCCTTCCTTCTCAGCTCTCATGAGAGTTGTCCCCAGTCACAGTCTTTATTCTCTCTTCCTGTTTGATCCTCTACACAACTGACTTCAGTTCTCACCATCCGGTCCAAATGTTCTTTGCACAGTCATCCTGTACTTTGTAATTCAAGAGAGACTTCCCAGTTCTTACAGCAGGCTAATTCTCTACTTGTGTTTGACACAGTTCATTACCTTTTCTTCCTTGAGACATTTTCCTTCCCATTGATGCTATAACGTTCACTTTCTAATATTTCTCGGCCCTCTTTGCTCAATCTTTTTCCTGAGTTGCTCTTTCTCTACTATTTATTAAATGACAGTTTCCTCAAGTCACACTCCATGACTGATTAGTCTTCTCAGTCTATTCTTGGGCAATGCCATTCATCATTTTGGTTTTAACCTTTCCCTAAACGTTTATGATTCTTGAATCCTTCTAGACTGTCCCGAGCTATCTACAGGACATCTTTATGCCAGAAAATGCACAGAGAATGGACATTGTTATGGATGGAGCTAAGTGACAATTTCCTCCTTTCCGTGGTGCTTAGATCCAAAATCATGACTCATTCTGTCTCCAAAACTATCGCCTCTACCTAAATGTATGCATGCAAACAGAAATTAATATGAGTTTCTATCTGCTCCACCGCAGCACTAACGCACACCGCATCACCTAGGAAAAAGTGGGCTGAATAGAACCAAAGCAAGGCTTAAACTTCAGATTCAACAGCTCCTGTTGAAACCACAGAATCTCTGCAGCGATTAAGCAGAGGTGGGGCCGCATGTTTTGAGATCATTTACTTAAACCCCTTGGGAGACAAAGTTCTGTTAGAGTTATATCCAGAATGCCTCAGGTTGGAGCTTCGCTTTAGGACTACTGTTTAAAGCATGGAATGGCCACAGAATCGTGAGTGCCGGCCAGGCTTGCCATTTTCCAAAGTTCAAAGTGATGCACGGACCTATAACATCACACCACCATTCTGCAAGCATATGGCTAATGCTGTGCTCTCGGCCATGTGCTATGATGGCTGCCTTTTAGTTTTCTCTTTTCCTCCTTCAGGAGAAATTCAGGCACAATAGTGAGAGAAATGCTAGACAGATTAAACAGTGTAGGGACTTTTCTGAATAAACCCTTTATTGATGAGGAGGAGGAATAAGACTCTGCTCTAATCAACAGATTCTTTCTCAATGCTGAATTTGATGCACAGGCAGAATTGGGATTCTGCTTTTCGGTAGCACTTTTGGAGTCCTTCTTATGTAGCATTATCTCTGAAACCATCCCCAGTATTGAATGTGGCTCTGGACTTTATTACTTTGACAACTCATCTCTAGTAATCTGGGTATGTAGGATACGTTAATCATACTACTTGGTAAGCACGATGTACTGGAGTTAATGCGTTCAGCCAGGGTTGAAAAAAAAAGTCCTAGATGTCAGCTGCATCTTACTTTAGAGTTTATCACTGAGGGCTGACCTTTTATTTTTATGCTCCATGTTTCCAGGTAGGGGAAGCTCCATTCGAGTAACACTCCTGGGCATTTACTGCCACCCTGCTTGGGAGTTATCTGAGTGCTGAGTACGGGAGAAGAGACAGCATTTTCAGCCAGCTCCCTACAGCTGCTGGCAAGAAGCATGCTTTCTCTCCTACTCCAGACTGTACGTCTTACGGGCACAGCTCCTACAGGGGAGATCTGCATTGTGAGTTCTCCCTGGGGCTGCCCCGGTGAGTCTAGCGCAGTCAGGGCTGAAGCACACTTGCCAGCCCAAAGTCACAGTCTTCAACCCAGATCTAATCAGTTAGAAAGTGAGCATTGTGATCTTTATCTGTCTCACTCCTGCATCTCTCAAGCAAATTAAGAGGTGACATTAATATGACTCATTATTAGTCATGAGAAACAAAACCAGTTATTGAAACAGTATCTATGCTGGTTTGGGTTCAGACATTTATATAGTCAATTCTTATTTCTTTCCCTTGGTGGATAATTCTTTTTTAGTACAAGGCTAAGAAGCCCAGTTTTTTTTATTTTTTAATTTTTAGCTACTTAGCACATTTCTCTATGATATTCAGTTTGTATTTTCATTACACCCTTATCTGGAAGGTCAACAGGACGAAAAACTGGAAATATAAACACAAATAGAGAAAAGAGAAGAAAAAGTTAGTGAGACTGCCAGTGAGCAAAAACAAGCAGGGTAACCTAAACAGGGAAGTAAATGCCATGTCTCCAAGACCTAGAATTTGGGAAAACACTTTTAAATGTTTATCCTTGCAATCCATTTCAAAGTCAAGCGTCTTCTTTCAACAGCTCCTTATTCTTTACAGGAAATGCCAACACCGAGACTTGTAGCCTGGCTCTAACTTATGACAAAGAAGACAATTTACATTCGATCATATATCCTACAACATCCATAGACATTTCGTCAACGTTTTGGCCCATTTTAGCAGCATCATATTTTTCTCACTCAGTCTTTCTGAAGGAAAGCCAGAAGAAATAATCCATTTTAGGGTATTTTTCTAGCAGTGGTGTTTGAAGAAATTTAGATCTAAAAATAAGTAGAACATCGTGTCACCAGAGTTTTGAGTACACAAACTCAGTGTCCATATGGGTCGAATTCCATGACACCCCATTCCAAGGGACTGTGAAATTCTTCTGGTGCTGCAACTATTCTGATGAGTACTTTGGGGCACTTACAAGAGCATTGCTGGTTGGCATCAAAGAATTGTAGGACTGATAATGGCTGAATCCTCACGAGGGAGCTGTCCAGCCTGAGCCTGAAAGCCTTCAGTGATGAGGAAGTGACTGATTTCTGATGCACTTCAGCCCATTTTGGGGTAACTCTGAATGTGAGAGAAAACTCTTATGTTGTGCCTACATGGAGTTCCCAACCATTTCTCCTCATTGGTTCTAATTCTACCTCCATGAAACTGCCTACATCACACTCAGACTACCCCATGGTCCTGCAGCATTTTGGTATTTCCTCACCTCTCTCCTCAGGCTTCCCTTCACCACAAAGTCTCACAACTGCTTCCATCCATATGACATGACCCTTAGTGTCCTCTCCACCAGGGATCCCCATTTTAGTGGGTAAGAGTTCAGGGACGGGGTGAGACAGACATTGGTTTACACCCTGGTTCTGTCTTACTAATTCTGTAGCCTTAGACAAGTTTCCTTATCTGTGAAATAGGAGTAAGAATAGATACATATATTCTTGTGAGAATTAAGTAAGAAATTCCCAAGACCATAGTGTTGTACCTGAGACACAGTATATGTCCCCAAATGGAGTTGCTTGTAGCTGTTGTCGTCATCATCATCTTGGATGTGGGGACAGTGTAGGGACACAAATGGGAACGTGACACCTACCCTGGTGCAGAGTCAGGACGGCACAGGCAGTGCTGGAAGGACGCCGATTCCAAAGCTTCCCCGCACACATCACAATTCCTCTCCCAGCAATGAGAGCCAAAACGCCTGCTTCTCCCTTTCTCAATATTGCTTCTCTGAGATTTGGAGATTTAACTGTTTACCACTCCAAGTATACTAGTGGTAACAGATAGGTGGACCTTGTAAAACATCATGGAATTCTTTTTAGTGAAAGATATAAAAGCTAAGTGGTATTTTTTACTATAAGACAAGGGAAATTCTGAGAACCGTTAAGACTGTTTGGCACAATGAAAACAGACACAAGACAAATACCAGCTTGAAAAAAAAAAATTACTGAAATAGCTAAATCCCTCTTGGGAGTTGTTACTTCCCACCTTCTTTCCTGAGATGTCAGCCCCTAGGATGGAGAGCAATCAAACCACTAGGCATAAACCAAGGAAATCTTGGCTTAGATGGCTGATCCTCACTTAGAACAGAACGGCGACAACTTGAAAACAAAACCATTGTCAACTCACACGAGCTTTTAGGCACAGTCCGGTCACTTTTACCATTGTCCCAAGATCTAATCTGGGGACATTCTTTATTTATACATTATTCTCTTATTTGTCTTTAATGGAAAGAATTTACCCTTCAAGTAACTCAGAATTCCTAAGGACTCACTGGTTTATAGTGAAAACTGACATTAGTCATGCTAACTCTATTCAAGTCACTGAGAAGTTTCAGGAATACAATACATTAATGTCTTTGAGGACAAAGCAGGGATCATCTCTCTCTATGGTATTCCCCCACAGAACCTAGCACAGACCTTTAACCATATTATGCACTCAATAAGTATTTTCTGAATAAATGTTCCTGAAGGGCAAAAAAGCAGGCCTTTATTTTTCATTATATTGACCTTGAGCAACAAGGCTTTCATAGGAACCAGGAGTCCTCTCTATAGAAAGCTGGTAATAGCCTCTTTCTGAGTTCTATCCCCAGTTCTGCCAGCAGAACGAGTGAGTGAGGGAGGCCCCTGGAGTCAGCTGCCTGAGTTCTAATTTGAGGTCTACCATCTTGGAGAAGTTACCTCACCTCCCTGTGCTGCTTTTCCCATCTATAAAATGGAGATAGTAATATTATCTGTAACATTATTAGGGATAACAGGCTTTTCATGAGAAGTATAATATATAAAGTACTTAAGGAGAGCTTTTGACCTGTGAATGGTCACTCAGTATAATGTGAGCTATTGTATTATTTGCTAGTTGAAGGGCCTGGGGTAAGTCACTTAGCCACCCAGCTCCACCGTTTCCTCACATGTAAGGCAAAGCGTATGATCACAGTTGGAAAGGGCCTCCTGCTCTAGGCTGGAATGAAAGGGGTTGATCAGGGGTCCAGCACTCCTGACCTAGAGGGAATCGGCAGGAGGACCTTGATGGAAAAGTTTCTGATTATTGGTACGAGAATGAGGAAGTAGGCAAAATGTAATGGTCTTCTGTCTCCATCTCTAACATAGATATCTTGTGACTTAAGAAATAAAATCTGATGATAGCTGGCTAGTGTGAGGAAAGCTGTTATGTATTAAACCTGACTTGGAGGTGGGCAGTTTCTAGGGAGGGAAGTTGGAGCACAGCTGTGTGCAACATTCACAAGCAGGGTTCGTGCATCTCTGCAGGATGGGAGAGAGGGAGACTCTGTTTCCCAGAGCACAGCTGCTTTGTAAGTCATTGGCTTATTGAATTTCCCAGAATGTCCCCTGAATTTCTCATATTGATTCAGGACAATGGAGAAAAGAAATCTGCTCTGCTTCTTGGTGTCTATCACTCTGAATAACTTAATTCTGCCCCTTTGTACAGGAAAAATACTAAAATCCATCTGAAAACATCTGGGCTGGTGACTTGCATTTGGGAGATACTCCCTTCACCTCACAAGCTATTTGTGGGGCTGTGATTGTCTGTGCTCTAGGTATATCTCTGGAGGAGAATTACATACGCGGAGTATGGATACCAGGATACCGAGGGCTTACTGTGTGCCCACATGGTGCTGGCCACTTTATGTGTGTCACCTTTTATGATACAAGAACCTCTGGAACGTATTACCACTAAGTTTCACAGATCAAAGACTCCAAGTGTTTAGCGAGGTATGTGATTTGCACATTGTCATAGGTGATAGCACTGGATTTGATCCAAGGTCTCTACTGTCCACAGTTCATGCTATAGACCTTCAACCTCTAAAGGTAGAAGATAAACCTTCCCAGTTTAAATACACCGAAGTTTACAAGACAATTCTTCCCAGTTTTTCATTTGGAGAGGAAGAAAGATCCATCCTCATTAGAATTGGTGCTGCTCAATTTAATCTAGCTAAGAATGCTACAGTTGGGGGATTAAACCCTTTCATAATATTCTGCCGGTGTTTATCACCACCCATGTCATTTTGAACATCTTTTCTATAAAATGGCTATCAGTTCTAGTAAAAGGGAAAGCAAGAAAAGCCCCCAGTGGCCCAGTGAGAGCAATATATTCTCCCTGGTATAGGTATTCAAATATCTATCTAATAAGAAGGTAATTTGGTCAAAGCCCCACAGAAGAGATCAACACTTCTTTCCAGACTCTAGTTCGAACTTTCCCATTTTAAATGTTTCCACACCAATAATCATGGCCACAGTGAAATACTCCTAAGTCTAGATACTAGGGTAATAATCTTACATTTTGCTGGAGATTTTGCTATCTGATTGCACAATTTATTTGACAGCTAAATTTATTTCTTTTAGGACAGAATGACTGAACCCATACTAATTTTCATGATAGGTCAAAAAATACTTCCTTTTTATTTAAGCATTTCACCAAAACTGTTATCCTACTACCATACTTATTGACTTTTTCTCTTTTCCTTTCACTTCTGGGTAGAAACTTTGTTAACTGACACTCTCTCTGACTTTACTGAATGGGACAAAGGAGAGCTAAAATAACAACTCCGAAAGGCTGACTGCTCTCACCACATGGAAGAGGAGCAAAACTCCCCGTACATGCTGATCACTCAACCCATGGTAAGAACAGAACATCGTAAAAGGGGAGCAAAGGGTTTGCAGAAAGTTCCGACTAAAAAGTGAGGAGCGGTTTATTAATCACTATGCCAAGTGGAGGGGAGGTCTGAGGGCCTCTTTTTCTAAAGAAGTGAGACTGGACTTCTGCCTCATCCCCAGGCCCAGGCCTGGTGCTGGCAGCATCTGGAAAAGGCAAGGTTGCTCTGGCGACTTTTCAAGCTGCTCAGAGGCTCCCAACAGAAGCAAAAGTGAAGTAAAACCCCAAACCCACAGCAATCATGACACTGCCTGTAAAAGCGGGAGAGACGTGCAGAAACTGTTTTATCATCAGAATTTTTCTCTAGACAGAGGGCTTTTTTAGAGGCCTTTGGGGAGATTTCTGAGGATTCTTGAATACCATTTCAAGCAAATGTTTATTGAAGTGCATGCTCTTGTGACATCCTCCTGTTTCTCCACTGTATAATTATGAGGCATAAAGGATAGAATTGTTGGGTATTTTTCCCATCCTGCTATGGCTTTCGTCTCTTGTTGATCAAATTCCTGGTAGGAGTTTAGTTAGTCAGTGTCAGTGGAATTTTTGAAGAATATCCTTTTTTTTTTCCCCTCATGATGCTTGTTCATTATTTTAATGCCCAAGAATATGAATTTAAGATTAAGAGAGATTTAGAAAACGTTACAGACTAGTTTGGCACACAGGATAAAGCCCACAAACTCCCCCTTGAAAACCATAAACAAGACTTGAAAGCCCCGTATTTATTTACAGGCTTCTTCTCAAAACCACACATACAAGTGCAGCGACTATACATCTCAATTAGTTTATCTGTATTCTGCTCACGCACTGCCACGCTCAAAGAACTTTAAAATTTTCATCATCATTTACGAAGCAGCCCTGACTCACCGAGATTTACAAAGCAATCAGTGGCAAAGTTAATTGGAATCTAGACTTTCTAACACCTACAGAAAAACCCATGCAGTTCTGAAAAAAAGAAAATACAGCCAAGGAAGCAAGATTTCCGTATGGCATTTCTAAACCAGAGAGGGAGAGAGAGAGAGGGACAGGAAGAAAGAATAATTTACAAAGGCTTTAAATCCATCCTAAGACACAGTCCCGTTTCTTTTCCTTTTGCCTTTAGGTTGGCTGGATTAAGCAATTCAGGGTTGAAGAGCCTAACAAATTCTACAGATCCAGCTCACCCTTTGTGTCTTCTCATGGATCTGGAATATCCTGGAGAGGAAACGAGTCAGAATAGTTTCGTACCCAAACCCAGGAAAGACAGTAAAGAGGGCAGTAATAAGGATGAAGCCTGGGGAGGGGGCGACTAGATTTGAGGGAGGGGAGGACCGAGGTTTTTGCTCATGTCTACATGCCTCAGAAGCCTGGACTTTTATCGTTAACAGGGTGTTGCCTTCACTTGTGCCCTTATAATTACACAAGGTAAATTATAGTCAGACTTGTGGGGTCTTGAAAGCCTTGTAAAAGAATTTAAGGAATCTGAAGTCTTTCAATGTTGTTCTGAAGAGGCAAGAGAGTAACATAATCCCCACCATGTGACAGGAGCTTTGACAAAGGCCAGAAGGAATGGAAAGGAAGAGATGATGGATGTGAGAGAGAGGACTTGGGTGGAATGTACAGGACTGTGGAATGACTGGGTGTAGGGGCAAGTACTGGGAATGCCTTCAAGCAAGCTGGATGAAAAGGGTGCTGCCAGGAAGGGAAAATCGTTATTAAGGGAAATAAGGTATGCTGATGTGGAGACGAGTTATGTTTTTGACGGAATGAAATTGAGGAACTGTCAGGAGCACAGGAAAAAAGGAGACAAAGCCCTGGAGAGAGGTTGGAACTGCACAGACTTAGGAGCCCCTGGCACAGGGACCTGGGTCCTCAGCATGTGGACAGTGGTTGACACAAAGGGAATAAGCAGGATTGTCAAGGGAAATGAGGTAGAGGGAGGTGCAAAAAGGACCAAGGAAATGCCTGCATTGGGCAGGGTCAGGGGCCATATAAAGGATACAAGGGAGAACTAGGAGCTGCAGCGTCACGACGTCAAGAGGAAAGGTAATTTCCAGCAGGGATTGATCAATGGTATTGATCATGTGGAAGGTAGCTGGTGACCGCTGCTGACTCCGAGAGTAGGTTTAACCCAGGTTCGAGGTGGAGCTCAGTAAAGGGTTAAGTTGTGAGGAGATGCCGATGACATGGATGATGTGAATGCAGAGCAGCCTGAAGAAAGGATGGAGAGAGTGGAAGTTGGAAGATGCTGCCAGGTTCAGGAAGGGGGCCGTTAAGAGAAAGAAGGGACTGAGTAGGTTTGTAGACTGAAGGGAAGGAGGTGGTGGGGAGGTGAGGGATGGAAAATGTAAGAGGGATGGGCTACAGTAGTGGGGCCTGGTCCAGGAAGATTCCGGAAGAAAGTAGGATCAATCAGGATTGCAGCAAGAAGGACAGGACACAGGCTCCAAGGAACATTTGAGACAGACAGGAAGGAAATTGAGGTGCTTCTGTAAGACGACTTGAAGCTGGACTTGTGATTTATTTCCATTATGTTTTAGTGGCAATGACAGCAAGAGTACCTTATTTTAAAACCTACTATTCTTAGAGTACTGTATTTAAGACAAATTTTTAAAACGCTGCTTTCCAGCACATACCATCATAACCACGCCCCTGCCCTGCAGAACTACCCTGCTAAACTAGACAAAAGATTTATCTTTCTTCAACTACAAAGATGATGGTTTTGGGGGGTAATCCAAAATCAACCAACCAACCAAAAAATCTACATGCATTTGACAAACTTAAATTTCTGCCTCAGTAGATCAGTGTTTATCATAATTCTAGATGGTGAAGACATGTTTGTTGAAATGAGTGTTAACACTGAAAAATCCAGTAATTTTAATAAAAAAGTGTGCTTGCATCGAGATTATATCTAGGAAGCTGCCTCTTTACAGCATTTATAACATTAATTCAATCATTCATTAGTTAGAATTATGCCACACTCTGAAGGGAGTGATAGCAAATGGTCCCTAAACTCTATAGGATTTACCGTCTCAAGGAGGAGAAATACAAACACAACCTTCCTAAATAAAACGTCCTTGACGCCCTTGTAGAGAACTGTGAAGGGCTGTGGGCACCCAGCTGGAAGCGCCTAGCAGGGCCTTCAGAGGAGTGATGTGAGCTGGATCTCCAACAAGGCTTCACACCTGCCTCTTCTCTGAAAAAAGAGGGGCACTGGATGGTGGGGAGGAACGAGGGGGCAGGAAATGGGGATAGGAAAAGACTGTGGAAAAGAATATGGATTATATCTTGCTGGGAATGGAACCCGTACAAGGATTTGAACTGGGAAGGAGCATAATCAGAAATCACTGCCTAATTTGTTTCAAGCCATTTACTTAGCCAAAGGCTCAGCCCCTCCTCATCCTTTCTTCAGGGAATTCCCACAAGACTGAAGGCAGGACAAGGCTGTCTCATTCCTGCCTTTACAAATCTGAGAGGTGAGTTCTGAAGCTCTTTTATTTTTTTAAATGTTGGTGTTCATTTTTTATGACTCTTCAGAGGAGAGTGAAACAGTGTAAGAGTTGTCACCAAAATGTCAACGAGTGCCCTTCGTGCACACATCGTTTATGGGTGGCTTTTTATTTGGTCCCCGTGTAGGTAGCAGCTATTCTTAAAGCTTTAAATAAACTTGATGGCTTTGAGTTGTCCTTAAGGAACTCAAACAACCAGGCTGGCACGTGTGGATACCACAGTCAGGTTAAGTTAGAATCTGCAACCTTAAAACCTATGTGTTGAACTTCAAGTTTTAGGGGAGGTTGACTTCAGCATGGGGAGGGTTAGAAAAAGGGAAAGTGTTGGTTCCAAGTTCAGCTCTTCAGCATTTCTATTCAGATCTTAAGCTCACAACTGAAGCCCCATAAAAGCCTCACACTGATGGACTCACCTTCACTGGAGTGTAGTTTAGAACCTCCCTTGGGGCTTCAATCTGCCATGCCACCTGCACCCAATGAGGCATATCCGAGGATCCTTTCCAAGCACGCAGGGCCTGGAGAGAATTCCACTATATCAAGTTTTCCTTAACATTTTAAATTTCCAGTGATGTTTTAGCACCTTGGTGACTAAAATTGTACTGGTTCTGCCCAGCTCGTCACACCTTATTAAGGATTCAGACCATCATTTTATTTATACACACACACACACACACACACACACACACACACACATAGCAGCTATCATTTTTTTAAGATATATGCTTTAATGCCTTAGTTTGATTTAGGGCTACTTATTGAAAGAAAAAGCATCAGTTTAAACTTCCTTGGATATCTTATTTTTTATTTTATTTTTTAAAAAAATTTTTAAACATCTTTGTTGGAGTATAATTGCTTTACAATGGTGTGTTAGTTTCTGCTTTCTAACAAAGTGAATCAGCTCTACATATACATATATCCCCATATCTCCTCCCTCTTGTGTCTCCCTCCCTCCCACCCTCCCTATCCCACCCCTCTAGGTGGTCACAAAGCACCGAGCTGATCTCCCTGTGCTATGCAGCTGCTTCCCACTAGCTATCGATTTTACATTTGGTAGTGTATATATGTCAGTGGTACTCTCTCACTTCCTCCCAGCTTACCCCTCGCCCTCTCTGTGTCCTCAAGTCCATTCTCTATGTCTGCGTCTTTATTCCTGTCCTGCCCCGAGGTTCTTCAGGACTATTTTTTTTTTTTTTTTTTAGATTCCACATATATGTGTTGGCATACGATATTTATT
>RJWK010029246.1:17500-25369 GCA_004363435.1 Platanista minor | reverse complement strand
TCTATTTGTAGTTTTTTAAGGAACCTCCATACTGTTCTCCATAGTGGCTGTACCAATTCACATTGCCACCAGCAGTGCAAGAGTGTTCCCTTTTCTCCACACCCTCTCCAGCATTTATTGTTTCTAGATTTTTTGATGATGGCCATTCTGACTGGTGTGAGATGATATCTCATTGTAGTTTTGATTTGCATTTCTCTAACGATTAATGATGTTGAGCATTCTTTCATGTGTTTGTTTGCAGTCTGTACATCTTCTTTGGAGAAATGTCTATTTAGGTCTTCTGCCCATTTTTGGATTGGGTTGTTTGTTTTTTTGTTATTGAGCCGCATGAGCTGCTTGTAAATTCTGGAGATTAATCCTTTGTCAGTTGCTTCATTTGCAAATATTTTCTCCCATTCTGAGGGCTGTCTTTTTGTCTTGTTTATGGTTTCCTTTGCTGTGCAAACACTTTGAAGTTTCATTCGGTCCCATTTGTTTATTTTTGATTTTATTTCCATTTCTCTAGGAGATGGGTCAAAAAGAATCTTGCTGCGATTTATGTCATAGAGTGTTCTGTCTATGTTTTCCTCTAAGAGTTTGATAGTTTCTGGCCTTACATTTAGGTCTTTAATCCATTTTGAGCTTATTTTTGTGTATGGTGTTAGGGAGTGTTCTAGTCTCATACTTCTACACGTACTTGTCCAGTTTTCCCAGCACCACTTATTGAAGAGGCTGTCGTTTCTCCTCTGTACATTCCTGCCTCCTTTATCAAAGATAAGGTGACCATATGTGTGTGGGTTTATCTCTGGGCTTTCTATCCTGTTCCATTGATTCTGTATTCTGATGCTTCAACATCTGAGGCTTTGGTGACAGAGGAGGGACTGCCAATTCCTAGAGATAATAAGTACTTTTATTATCTCTAGGAATTGGCAGTCCCTCCTCTGTCACCAAAGCCTCAGATGTTGAAGCATCAGAATACAGAAAATAAAAGACATGGTTAATACAGCTATTTAAGAACAATAATCTGTCTCTCTCCTGAAGGCGTGTTGGTCTTGAGAGAAGACAACTCTTTGCCAGATGACCTACATCAATTCATATCAGGGAAAAAAGTCTCAGTCAGGCTTAAAAATGTCTGTAATGTCATTTATGCCGGATACGTTACTGAGCAGCTCTGGTAAAAGAAAAATGCCTCTTTGCATGCGAGACATGTTAAAATAAAAATGGGCTAAAAATGTTTCCAGACGTAGCTCCTATTGGTCAGCTCAGTAGTTAGAACTATGTACCCCAAACTCAGCAAGCTGCACAGACCCAGCAATTTAAAATTTTTGTGAATATTATAAGACATTTTTTCAAGTCCTCCTATGAATTTCTCAGCTGCTGTGATGTGCCCCTGACTCTTCTTCTGTCTGTCTTTTTGGGGTGTTTTCCCCACGTGCACAGACACATAACGAGACATCCATGATATGCACAGACAGGCTGCTGTCAAATTATATAGACATTCATCTTCCCCCCTGAGAGCGTTCCCCCTTTGCAGCTTTGCTGTGCTCCATTCGATCAAAATGTTCGTAGAAAAATGGCTGAATCTCTGCAACCTTGCCAGCCGCATCAATCTTCCAGGATTTGGAACATCAATAATGACGAAAACAGCACTTGAATTACCATTCCACTTGGTAAATTGTTGAGGTTTATATGTTGCTCAGATTTGTCAACAGTGACCTTCTGGCGAAGTGAAAAAGCTTTTGAAAGATAACCTCTGGTGCTTTATACCGCTTCTGTGCTTAAAAAGCTTCCCCCCAAACAGAGGACGTCTCCCCTTGGAATCTGTTACCTCAGAGTTGGGGGTTTTACTCAGCGAGGCCACAGGAAGGAAAGGGTGTCCTCTGGTGATGGAGAAGCAAAGAGCAAGTCCCTTGGTTGAACTCTTTAAGTAAGGCTCCACTGTGTACATGGCAGATGCTTCAGAGCCCGAATTCCTGGAGGAATTTCAACATTGTCTTCTAAGTAGCATCCTCCTGCAAAATGATTGAATGCTACGGGAATGTGGATAGCCTGTCCTGGGCCAAAAGGGAATCAGAGGAAAAGCAACTGGGATCAGTGCGTTTCTAATTGTTGCAGGGAATCCAGAAGCAAATATCGCTGGCCTTCTGACAGCATGTGGAGTGTTTGAACATGACAACTCTTGCATTTCTGGGGGTAAATGTGAAGCCTGGAGTCTGTTGAGAAATGTGTGGCCCCTACTGCACCCTTCCCGGGGAGCTCGGACGGTAGCGTGCTTTGGTCACCTCGAAGGAGGGGACAGCTTCACCGGGATTGGAGCAAGGGAGCCCATGATGGGAAGGTTTTATTGACAAGACGCAGAAAGCTTAGCATAACACATTTCCATTTTCCACCTCAGGGTTTAAGCTCTGGGTGATCGGGGCCTGTCAAGAAGCAAATCAGAAAACAGGGACGGTTAAGGATATTAGAAAGGACTTGTCTGTGTAGCTATTCTTGGCAGAATTTCCACTGTTTACTAACACTGGTGAGCTAGGCTCAAGATGAATACAACTGGTAAGCTTGCCTTTGCTTTGAGTGTTTTGTGCCTTCTAAATTGGCTGTGTGAGGACTTGCTTGCCGAATTAAGCCAGAGCATATCATTAAAAGCAACTTAAATACATATCCCCTTGAGAGAGTGCTTTTAAAAATTACCTATAATAGCAGTTGGCTGCCTTCTGCATAGTTTAAGATTCAGCTAGCCGGAGAATGTCGTTATCCCTACAAACTGTGATAATCCCCATATAGGAGGGAAAATGGATCTTGCAGGTTGGGGGGTGGATTGCCGTGATATTTTGTAGGGAATTCAAAAAAGTATGACACAACAACTTTTGTTTCTATTGCTGTGCTTCTTACAGAAAAAGTAAAATGTGAGGAAGAGGTAGAGATTTGCTGGAGGTGCTGAAACGTCCTGGGGGGCTGGGTGAACACACATGGTCTTGCTCAGGAAACAGCGATTAAGGCTTTCGTTTCCCCAGTACACATTTGTCTTCGCTGCACATTGGATTTTGCCTACTCATTGCCTTCCCTTTGTCTTTCCTCCATATCCTTTTCTTCCTGTCTTCCTCTTAGCTTATTGTAGTAGCCCTGGCCAGTGGGAGCCTTCTGGAAGACCCTGCACCTATTCAGGATACTGTAGGATCCTGTGTATTATACTAGGGGGCTTTGTCTACTTTTCCTGCAGGGCATGTCTGTCAAAAGCCACTGAGATCTTAATTGTTTGCAAGTTTTCAATGAATGTAGACCTTTATCTTTGTGAATGTATTTTTGGTTGCAAACATTATAGGTCAATGGTTGAATTGTTTAGATAAGATACAGTAGACTGTATTTATGGGTATATACGTTCTGAGACTCTGGACTGGAAAGGTTAAATCTGGTACGAAAAATATTATGGTTATTGCTTTAGTATAAAGACATCCATGTAATGACACTACAAATAATGTTATGGCTAAAGGCAAAACAGGGAACTTTGCCATGGGATTGGTCCATTATTGCTGTGAAAGTATTTTGCGTGCAAAAGTGGTGCCGCTGCTGAGAGAATATACAGAAAGTGGAGCATAGTAATAGGACAGGCCAATGCAATTCTAGTCGACCAGTTATTTGTAAGTTTATTTAGTAATACTTAGTAGTAATTCATACTCATGAAGCACATTTTCATATCAGTAGTTTCATTCCAGTCTCAGAAAGTAACAAGCAGATACTATTTTGCATATTTTACACATGTAAGCAGATGTAGAGGTACAAAAAAGGTAAGTGACTTGTCCAAAGAGTGGTGAAAGGATCAGATCTTTGAACTTCTAGGACGTCTTTCAGTACACAGTGCAACAGGAATCCTAGACTCATGCTGGGAGTTTCAATGAGAGAGTGTTCTAAAGATGTTCAGAGAACAGAGAGGAAAGCAGCATATTGAATTACAGGAGAAGGAAGTAAAGAAGTTGGAACCCTCACACATTGCTGTTGCAGATATAAAATATGTAGTGCAGCCACTTTGGAAAACAGTTTGGCAGTTCCTGAAAATGTTAACCATAAAGCTACTGTATGACCCAGCACTTGCACCCAAGAGAAATGAAAACATATATCCACACAAACACTTGTACACGAATGCACATAGCTACATTATTCATAATAGCCAAAAATTTTAAACAACCCAAATTTCTATCAATAGATGAATGGATCAACAAAATGGGGGTGTATCCATGCAATGGAATATCATTTGGCAATAAAAAGGAATAAAGTAATGACGCATGCTACAACGTGAATCAACCTTAAAAATGTTAGGCTAAGTGAAAGAAGCCCCAAAGATCACATATTATATGATCCCATTGATATGAACTGTCCAAAATAGGTAAATCCATAGAGATAAAAAGTAAATTTGTGGATGCCCAGGGCTGGAAGTGGGGAGAATGGGAAGCGACTGCTAACTGAGATGATAAAAATCTCCTAAAATTAGATTGTAGTGATGGTTTCACAACTCTTTGAATATGCTAAAACCCACTGAATTGTACACTTTAAATGGGTGAATTTTAGGTATGTGAATTATAGCTCAACAAAACCATGAAAAATTACAGGAGAATATGTATTTTTCCAACTCCAGGCCCAGCCTCAGTTATCAGCAATGATGATGACTCTGCCAGCCCACTCCATCACATCTCCAATGGGAGTAACACTCCGTCGTCTTCAGAGGGTGGCCCTGATGCTGTCATTATTGGAATGACCAAGATTCCTGTCATTGAAAATCCCCAGTACTTTGGCATCACCAATAGTCAGCTCAAGCCAGACACATGTAAGTACAGCTGTTTATACTTATTGGCCCATTTGCTGCATAGCTGTATCAAGCAGCATGTTTATCAGAGTCCCTGATGAGGATGACTGAGGGGAGGGTACAGTGTGAAATGTCTGAGGATTCTTGGGGCTTTGAGCCCAAGGAATAGATCATTCAGTTGGTTGATTATGGAGGTCTCAGGGTGTGTCTCCTGATGGGACTGGAACTGTGGGCAGATACTGACTTCTCTTGAGATCCATTTTCCAAAACCATTTGTCACCATGAAGTTGGAATCAAGGCACGCTTACCTTGAAAAAGATAGACAGAAACCAGAAGCGTCATTAGAGTGCACAGACATCAGTTACAGAAGACAAGCAATTGGTGAGATTTAAATTTGGTTTATTGAAAGTCCTTAAAATATATACTAATGGTAGTCAGGAATGCTCTGTGTTGCACACAGGTGGTATCAATTTAGGTAGTTCTGTTTTCTTTGTTCAGTCCTAGTTCCCAGTATGAGGCTTGTTGTGATGTCATAATAGCAAAGGGACATCACAACAGATGGTCTGCCTGTTAAGTACACTGAGTTATATTTCTCAGAACCAAATTAACCCACTAGCCTCTGTTGGGAAACTTGGACTCTTTCTCTTATCCTATCTTCTGAGCCAGTGCTCAAATACAGAGACTGGAACACACAGCCTGAAGGACAAGAAATAAAGTCACAGTAGACAGACAGGCTTATGCCACTGGAACTCCAGGCCTTCCCTTATACATGGAATATGGGGCCATGAGGGCTAGAATATCAGGTGGCTAAGGTCCCGGGGGTTCTCTGGCACTGAGAAGTGGATACCTTTTGTCTATCTGCATGTTCTTGCCCCATCTTAAATACTGTTCTCCTGCCCTGTCTCAGGTAAGGTAGGACTATTTCAAGGTTAGATGTTGGGGACTGACTTTCCGTTGAGAATGCTCATGGATAAGGGGACTTAGCAGTGAGTATCTTTTCAAGTATAAAGAAACATCTGTAATTTCCTCCTATGCATTCAAATTTATCCTGATGTATGTTTAACAATGGATTTGAATTTAATCATTAGGATGAACAGTATTACAGTCTTGTAATGTGTGAGACTGAACCCCAACATAGCTTTCAGTTAAATATGTAATATGACAAGATAAATAGAATAGCATATGTGAAGAATATTGAGCTCCTTGAAATAAAGGGTATTCTTTGAAATCAAAGTATTGTTAATTCTAATATTATTATTATGGTGTGAACATGATGTGTGGAGGTTTGCTTAAAATTCGTTGTTGAGATAAGCATCCTCCCATGGTTCCTGAAATGCCCTGCATGTGTAACAGTCAAATACTGAATAAAGCAAAGCAAGATAGTGTAATGAGAGATTCTGTCATCATTTTGATTGTTCTCCCTAGGAAGAGAATACTTTGACACCCCTGTCACCACCACCAGCACCAGGCTGTATGATGTGCTTTAGTTAACCTGAGACTGCATTAAAATTGAAGTTGACTAAAATCAACCTGTACTCAAAAATTTGCTTTTCTTTGTCAATGGAGGAAAGATAAAGCTGAATAATCAAGTAGATAGCATTAGCCTAACAAGTCCAATAAGAGAAAATGAACCAATGAGCAAGAAAGCAAACAAATGAGAGCCTATAGAATCAAGTGAGCTAGGTGGCTTCTGAGTCTGTGGTTCTTTCTAGAAGTGCTTTCTTCCCTTAGAAATTCCACAAGAAAATTTCCAAAGGTCATTTCCTTAATCTAGAGTTCATAGAAGTTTTTACAAAGGTTTTGGGTTAGACATTTTGGTAATTTTGGAGGAGTCTTGGTTTTGTGGCTCAGCCACTCCCACTTAGAAAGAGTTGGACGAGAGTTGAGGAGACCTGCAGTTTCCCCTCAGCTTCTGCCCTCTACCAGAGGGCGCCAGACCATTGATTGTTTGGTTGTTCCTTATAAAGTCTCGTTGGGTCCTTCACTCAGCAGTCCTTACTGGCTCAGTGTTCTCAATCACTTAGTATCTTATATCAGAAGAAATTTTCTTTCTTCCAAGCATCAAGCCATATGCTCTTTCATGATTTTAAGAACACTTAAAATAACACATCTTCCACAAATCCTTTTTCAAAGAAATGGGAATGAAGAAGCCATTTACTTCTGTCATTCCCTTTACCCTTTCTTAAATGTCATCCTTTACCCCATACTTTTTACCTTTATCTTCAATGTATCTATCTGTTGCCTTTTGTAAAGTCCTGAGTATGACCACTCTGGTGTATGTTTCTCTAGTCTTGATTAGGTTAGATTGTAAGCTCCTAGAGAGCAGAAACTGTACTTGTTGAACTACTTCTTCATAGCATGGGGCATGATGTGCCTTTGATGTTGGCCAGATGTTGACCAGATATGGCTATATGTTGCTGAAATATTAATTACTAACGGACTTGTAACAAGTATAGAGGGCCTTTTACATTGGGTCCTTTCCTATTAAATTTGCCTATGTAGACTTTGTTTGTTAGATGTATTTTTAACAACATGTTAGCCAGTTTAAATAGATTTAGATAGCAAATTTAGCAGAAGTAAGCCTTTAACAAAAAATCCTTTCTTTGAAGATCCTAATTGTAGGCATTCAGAAATTTAAATATTTCAGAATGCATAGATCTGATGTGCAGAGGGATCTGTTGCTATAGACCCATGATATTTTGGGAGCTTAGCTTTCAGTTAAGTTATTCCCATCAAGCATTTTTACAACCAATCTCTAAAGAAGGGCTCTTCCAAGAAGTTGGATAGGTTACATTTGAAAAACAAATTTAAGAAGCTCTCAGAAAAAGTATGGAATTTTTCCCATGTGCTTAAAGCAAAATATTACATAGACAGTATACCACCAAGCTCTGGATCCATCAGAGGCGTGGGTCACAAACCAGCACTTTTACTTCTCTTTCCTAAAGCTGCCTGCTCTTCAAAGATGTTGGCTTTATATGTGTGCTCTTACAAACAGTGATCCCAGCTTATTTCACTGCATTGTAAGAAACTAATGTAGAAGGTGAAGTTCAATTCATTACATATTTATTGACTACCCAGAATATTCCTACAGTACT
>RJWK010029246.1:0-15000 GCA_004363435.1 Platanista minor | reverse complement strand
GGCTGATGACTTGTTTCATGGGGGTCTTCATGGCACATTGCTCAGCCTCTGCAGGTCCCAATCCAATTCCATCTCTTGGTGCCATAGTCCCCCATTGCCAGCTATAACAGCTTGATACTATATTCTCCTTTCAGCTCCAGAGGAGATGGTAAGAAGCTATCAAATCATGCTTAAAAAAAGCAACTTGAGTTCCCTCGAAGAAAGGAAACGAATACATGCTGCACAATTACATGTAAAACGTAAGCCATGTTACAAACTCTGTTGAGAAGGAGATTTGTTAGGAAACCAGTTTCAAGCACATTTACAACTAAGTAAAATAAGCGACATCATTCTATTGGCATTTGACCGCTGGGTGATATTACTTGTTATCAAAAAAGAAATACCACCCAGTTACAGGGTACCTAGACCTCTTAGAGAAAACAGTCCATCTTACATTTATTTAATGACTAAAAGGGAAAAACAATTATGGATTTAGGTCAGGGAGACACTCACAATGTTATTCTGATTTTACTTCCACATTATCGGCCAACCAAGAGGGAATTATGCACCCCTCACACATCAGACAGTTCAGTCCAGTTTCACCAAATCATCAGTGATATGCTGGAAGCATGCAGGCAGATGCAGGATGCTACTGCGTTTCTTCTGGGTATTTCCCAATGCCCAGCCCAACTGGAGAGTGGATACCAGCATGATGAATTTATCAAATGCACCCCCATTTTGGTATCTGGTTGGTCACTCTTGCACGTGCCAGCAGATTGGGGACCAGGACCAGCTCAGCAAACACATATGCAGAGGAACCTCTTATGTTGCTAAGCAGCTCCTGCTACCCAGGTGCTCTGAACACTGAGTGCTCCCTGTGGTTAAGGAGAAATGAAAGAATGGGAGTTTTTCTTGGATGCGATGCTCGCTCACAGTTCAATTCTTCATGGCAGCTAATGTAACAGAGTGCAGGTTTTCTCCTTGTGAAGTTTTCTCTGCCTTTGCTAATTCTGCCAGCCAGAGAGGGTAAGCCACCATGGTTGGGGTCTTCTCAGATGAGTCATTATGCCAGCTCTCCTTATGAAGTGCAGCCATGCTGCCTTTCATTCACGATGTTGTACTTGTTTATTTGTTTGCTGTTTTTCTTGGTAGTTGTTACTTCTCTTGAAAGGCATGTAAGATGAATTTACTCCACACCATGGACAGGAAAGAATTGGAGAGAGATCTACTTAGTTCAACCTGATAGCCAAGCACAAAGGCAGTCTCACTCCTTGAGCTCAGCCTCTAGGAGGAAAGCTGCTTCCTGAGATGGAGACAGCAGCCCAAAGGGTTCCTGAGTCCACGCTGCCCTCTGTCTGAGCGGGCTCCCTTTGGCTGAGAGGATGCTGTGTGTCTGAATGCTTGGGCTCCCTCAGGGAGGGAAAAATTAGAAGGCGGCATCTGTGGCTCAAAGGAGAGGACATGTCATTATCAGAGTGACCTCCCCTCCACCCGCAGGGCCGAGGAGGTCCTTAGGATGCAAAACTTTCCGTTTTAAAACTGGGACAGTCCTGGGCAAATGATAATGGATTGGCCACCCTAGTTGGTATAGCTCTGATGATTTCTGCTAGTAAGACAGAATTAAGTCCTGCTTACCCAAAATGCCTGCAGGTACCCTAAAATGCGATTCTTTAAAATAAATAATATAGGTTGTAGTTGGAAATTTGGAAAACATAAGAAACAAAGATGAAATAAAAACTCATCTGTAATTCCAACAGAGATAATTGCTAATAATATCCTTTGGATATCCAACTTCCTCATCTTATGAGTGTCCTTTTAACCTCCTGTGATATATAGTCTAACCATTTGTACCCTGGCCTTTATTTGTACTGGGCTTTCTTCATATTTCTCTAGTAAAGGTTTGTCTTGGGTGAATTGTGTTGGAAGGTCCATAGGAGGCTCGCTGGGTATATTATTGTCAGTGTCAGATTTTCTATTTGCTTGGTGATGCATAGGGATTAAGACAGAGCTGAGCTGGACTGGCCATGGCAGGTCGGGTTTCGAGGGACCGTGAATCCAGAGGAGCTTAGCTTTTCCAGGGTGAGTGTCACAGAGGAGATGAGCCTTGTGTTATGGGCCCGGAGGACTCAGGGAGCAAAAGGGTCCCGGATCTGCCAAGGCAGGCTGAGCACTCCAGTTTAGGGTCAGCTCTCTGGATGACTCCAAATGTAGTTGTCTGCTCAGCTGGAGCAGATGATCAGTTTTTGCCCCCAGTTCTTCACCCTAGCTGGGTAGCTCCTTTCAGAGAGGCAAGTGTGCTGAATCTGAAAGGGCCAGTCTGGTCACATCTGATATGATCCCCACTATTTAGAGATGCCTTTTCTTCCACCCAGGATTCCTCGGCTGCGCAAGGACCTCTGATGAATTGGAATCTCCCCTTAATCATTCAGCCTCACCTAAACTTGATGGAGTCAGTAGCCTAATATTCTCCAGTCTTCCCCTCATGAAATGCTTCCTCTTCTCATGTCTCAGGCATCAAGGCCTAAGCTGGGGTTCTGGCCAGGGGACTTCTATCAATAGTATGACATACAGGAGTATTTCAGAGTTGGCATTTTGCACAGTAATATTAAAGTTGATAGGTTCTAAAAATGAGTTCAGAACACATATTTTCCTATGATTTGTAAGAGATTAGATTTGTGTGACTTTGAACCAAAGGGGGTGGGAAGAATTCTAGAAAGGAAACAATAATCTAATGTCTAGTTTCTCTATTATACTTATCAGTTACTATATACGTTATGATTATGGGTAGACATCAACATTCTTTTTACCCTGTTGCTATTATTTAGCACATTTATTTAACCATGCCATTGACCTTCTGGGTGCATTAAAGTAGAACCCAGGTCATTATGAGATAGTGATGGCATTTAAACTAAGTGCCATATTCCTAATGTTCCAATAAGTGGTTGATATAGAGGGGACAGGATACCATCCCACACTATCTAATTATATCAGAAGAACTAGTCTCCATGTTATGGAATGCTTTCATTAGAGGAGATTACATGATATATCTGCTTATAAAATAAGCAGAGATGACACCACTGAGTAGCCACCTCACATGTTTTCCTGAAAGAATGATGGATTTTCAGATCCGTTTATACTCTCATACCCACTACCGATCCCCACCCTTGCTCCTGAAAGGAGTTTGCTTTTACAAGTGAGTTTGCCTTTACGAGTGAGTTGCTAATGAACAGAGAGGAGCTAACTGGTTACCCAGGGACATAGTCTTACTTTCTATTAATAGAGTACTCTGGCTAGCTGGACTAATTGGCCTTACATTGTCTCTATCCTGGCTTTACTTCCTCTGACCCATAAACATCAATTCCTTTTTTGCCCATCTCATTCTGTCATCTTCCCTCCTTTTCTCTATCTATTAGGGTTCAGGAACCATGATGCTAATGATGACATTTCATCTTAGTTCCTAGTTCCATTAATGCCATTTCCTGATATCTAGAGAAGCAGTTATGGTTCTGTATCACTGCTTAAGCCTTATTTTGAAAGGGCCATTTTCTTCTTTTCCAAGTGCTGTTCACTTTTAGGATATTTCTCTCCCTCTTAAGAGCCTTTGTTTTGACTAACATACCTTTGTGTACATATAAGGTTTTAGCTTTCCTTGAGCCCTACCTAGACCTTTATCAACATCGGTTTTGGAAGAGGAAAACTCTCATTTTCTTAGTAACATTTTGGTGATGGGGAGCTCTGCCTTAGATTCCTGAACTCCTGAGCTTTGAGGAGGAAGACAACGGCCAAGTAGCAAAGGGAATGACCTTATCACTCACTTACTTCCTGAGTCATGCGTCTCCTCTGGGCTTGTGTATACTCTCTGCTGTTTCCTGCACATTGCATCCCAAGTTTTAAATTAAAGTGGATCTTAGCCGGAATGGGGTCTAATGACTGATGCACGGGTACAGTCCTTGGTGTTAACAACCCAGGGCCTTCTTTTGTTCTTGTAGAAGAGACCTGTGTTTTTGAGGGCCAAGCCTCTGCATGGGGGCCAAGCTATGGGAGGGGGTTGTGAGGTTGGGGTGAATCCATATGGTCTTCACACCGTCTGCCCACTTTTAGAAAGAGGGGGCTTGTGTGGATTGGTATGGATGACATTCCCCAAGGAGATGCTTCTGCTAACGGGCACCCAGTGTGGGTGTTAGCGTGGTCCTCTCTCGGAGGTCTCCCTGCTTCCGCACGACAAGCAATGAACCCCTTACCTCTTGCTGGGCACCTGCTTGCTGCTTTGCCGTGCTGGTCTCAGCAGCTCTGCCCTCTGATGCTGCACCACGATCTGCAGAGGTGGGAGACGGAGGGGTCTCTGTTGACTGCTACGTGTTGCTTAACTTTATTTCCCTCGCTTATGTTTGAAGAGAGTGGACCTGAAACATGACCTGCGTTCTTTTACTATGTTCAGAACCTCCAGGGCTTGTCCACACATATGTATAAATGATAATGGAGCGTGGAAATCTTTATTATACAGACACGCTGATGGAAATGAGATCTGTTGTATTGGAATTTGTGATGTAGTTGATCAGTCAGAACCAAACTCGTACACCAATAAAGACAAGAGTGTCAGATTAATGGTCTCCGTTGCCTACTTTTTATCACCTACTAATAATTATTTTTACATAAACTTGAGAATATAATTCAGTGTTGGGATTCCTAAAAGTACTACAGACAGCCTCCTAGAAGTTGTCCCGTTGATTCCCATTTAGCTCCCAAGCAGCCCCCTCTGCACCCAGCAGGGCCAGGATTAGGGTAATGTGGGGAGGCCCTCAATTAAAGTGCAGAATTTAAAGGGGCACCAACAAACTCAGCCATCAAGGTAAATCATATTTCAATGCAATATTTTAAAAGCCAAAAATTAATGAAAGAAATCTATGAAGAAAATTTTAAAATTTTTAATTAAGACAGGATTGAGAGGGCGGGGATTAGGGTGAGGTGAGTGCTACAAATTCAAGGTCAAATACTGTTGTTATTTGAAATTTCAAGTTTTTTTCCTCATAGATATTTTTGTTAAATTTTATTTTTTTAATATTACATTAAAACATTATTCATAATGTTTTGATATTTTATATTAACTACAAATGGAATATAATCTTTAAAAATTGTGAGTCACTGTACTGTACACCTGAAAATTATATGATATTGTACATCAACTATACCTCAATAAAAAAATAATTTAAAAAAATAAAGGGGAAAAATAAAACATTATTCATGTCGATTACTGAATTTGTGGTGCTCCCTTAAATTTTGTGCACAAGGCAAGAATCTCACTCCCCTCACCCTAGCTTGGCCCTGGACTCAGGCTCCTTTTGGCCAGGATCTTGTGTAAACCTCTGGCCTTTGCAAAGCTCTGTTTTGTATACATTAGCAGCTGGGTTGATTAGCTTTCGGTCTTCTCTCCTTTCCTGCATTCCTGGCCTAATTGTCCTTCCTCCCTCCATCCCATCTGCCCCTGGAGATACATTTCTCTGACTCCCTTTTGCTCAGCCAGCCTCAGCATCCCTGGCACTAACCATCCTGTGCTATCTGCATAGATGAGCACTCTCATCTTCTGATGTCCTTTTTTTTTGTATGTGACTCTCCAGAGTGAGGAAATGAACAAGACTGCCACAAAAAAAAAAAAAAAAAAAAAAAAAAAAAAAAGAAAGAAAGAAAGAAAGACAAGAAAAGAGAGAGCAAGAGAGATTCTTTTAAAAAGGCAGAAAGGAAGGATAGGAGAGTCTGGGGATCTTCTTAGCAAATATGAGAATTAATCTAGGGAAAAATTGGATAAAATTTTTAAATATAAGTGAAATTTAAAAATACATTAGATATTGCTTCATTTCCCCACATTTGGAGTTGTAGTGTTAGATTTGCTAAGTTAGAGATATATACTCTTTGAGGTTTAAAATACTCCATTTTCACTTAGCCTATTCCTCAATGTCATTAGCCCCTTTTGTAATGTGTGCATTTTTGATTATTTTAAACAACCAATATCAAATGCCTTTTATGTGCCAGGCCTTATGAGTTGCATTTTCACATTAAAAAAAAAAAAAGAAATCCTGTCAGCACTGCAGGGTGGATATTATTACTCTGTTTTACAGATGAGGAGACTAAGGCTCGGAGAGCTTGAGAGGAAAAATAATGAACCTAAATTACAGCCCCAGTGTGAGGGAGTTTCTGTTCAGTCCCCAGTCGGCCTCCCTGAAGTCTGGGGCTCTTTCCAGCTGAGTGCTGCTGCTGACCTTTTCCAAAAATAGCATGGAGCAATTTTGAAACTCTGCAAGAGGAATTGTAGTGTTGGTGTTGTACCTTTCACGTGGGCTTATCAAGGTAGGCTGAGGGTATTAACCTTCAAACATGCAGCCAGGGTCGTGCCAGATGGTGGGGAGTGGGTTTATTGCCGCGGCAGAAAGGAGCCAGCAGTAGGCTGACCCCGGGCCCAGTCTCTAATGTAAGGGTTGACACAGGGGTCACTAGGGAGGTCTTCTCAATGGAGTCATTACCAGAAATACTAAATAATCATGAATAATAAACCCTTATTTTTTGCTGGTTAAAATCATGTAAAACCCCTCTTCCCCCACCCCAACCCACTCTAAAATGTTGGCCTTTTTTGTTTTATTTCAGAAAACCCTAGGAAAAGAATCCTATATCATAGATCTCTGACTCTTTCTTGGATACCTTCACTCCTCTGAGATAAGCACATCACTTTTCCTAGGTGAACTTGCTGTCTGTCTCTCCAAAGACAGAGTTCAAAGAGTACCAAGAGTTTTAGGAGCCAGATGAAGTGCCCACATTTACTGAGGTTTGTAAACCAGTGTTGCGAGGGTTAAAGCACCCACAGCATCTGCCTGGGTCACCCTGTTCCAGGGAGACCAAGAGGACACGGGCTAATACTGCCTTCTCGATAACCATTCTACAGACAACCAATTTCAATGCCAGCCACGTGCGAACATCTTGTAGGACAGACAAGTCACTTTTCTGGCTTACCCTCTATGACTCATTGTTTTCATTTTCCATGCAAAGGTCCGTGTTTCCAAATTGCCTACTCGAAAGGGGTCAAGATTCTTATAGATATTTAGCCTTTAAGGAGTCTTTTTAAAAAACAGGAATCACCTTTGGTAAGTGGCATTTCTTCCATGAGAAGAGCATGCATCAGGAGCTTCATAAGGTCAGGGAGCTGATATTCTAAGGTATCTACTTTGTCACAGGGGCATGTACACCCACAGATTTGTAAGTGTGACTACATGGTAATCTTGTAATAAGTAGAGTAACACGTGCTCCCCAAAACCATCACATAGCAATGCCTCACTGCACATGACAAGTGCAGATGAATTAGAAATGGGGAGGTTAGCCAAAATGAATAAATTCTTTTCTGACCCGATGTTTTATTCTCTTAATTATCTTAATAACTTAGAAAAGACCGGAGTTCAGAGTATGAATTATTCAGTTGCCGTTCAAAGGCCATCATAACAAATAAGGTTACAATCAAACTATTGTTTGTTGGAGATTTCTAGGCCCCCTAGACACCCATGCCTGTAACAGTACAAAGCTGTAAAGCTTGGGCAGCTCTTTAGTGTTTGTGAAGATGCAGCCTGAGAGCGGCTTGGAGAGACTACAGAGGATCAGACTTCACACAAGCAGAGTTGAAATATTTCCAAAGAGAATCTGATGAGTCTTTTGCTTACCCTGGAATAAGTATTGTGTGTATTTTTCTTGTACCTACCATTTGCCAATATGGAAAATTTTCCTAATGAAATGAAATCAAACAAATCTCTGACTAATAATACTGTGTGAAATCTTTAACAAAGAAACTCCTGGATAGGGCGGCATAGAGGGGATGAAGAGGAAAGTTCAGATTTGGTTCAGTGTGTATAATCATATGTCTTTGTCAGATGATGAATGTGTATAATCAGGAAGTCACATCTTACCCGGGAATTGAGTGGCAGTAGTCATCGAATGATATTGAAAATCGCAGATGGAAAGACTTATTGACAATTGTGTAAGTTTCTAACCACAGACTGTTCAATGGACAAACAAGTGCTTTGGCATCTCCAGCTCTTAGAACGGTACCCAGGACATTGCATAATAAACATGTGGTGAATAACTGAAGGAACACATGAATGGATAAGTGTATTTGCTGTGCTTGTAACTGTACCGTAGCTTTGGGAGAAAAATACGTCTCTACTTCACCAGGCATCTGACATGGCTAATAAGTTAAATTCTCCTCTGATTCTGTTAGGAGCAGAAGTTAGGCAGCCTTTCCATTTGAATTGCTGAATTTGGTTACCCTTTCTGGTCTGCAAAGAGCTCTTAGAGGTCTCTAAACATGGAAATATTTAACTCATGATGGGTTAAGGCATACGAATTGTGACTTGGAAGGTATGGTAGCACGGGGGTTTAAAAGGCATTTAGGGGATAATCTTGTCATTCTAAGTATAACTGCAATGTCTCCATGAGAAAATGACTCCCATTTCTAAATAATCAACGTGGAAATGGACTTTGGTAACTAGATTCATTTATGACTTGAGGAGTCCCTACGTATTAACAATATACCTGACACAATGAAATAGGTAAATAAATATTTTTTCACAAACACTTTTCATAAAGTTACCAAAATTTGAGAATTCCTAAACTCCACACTTTGAAGAGGAAAGTCAGTAGGAATTTGGCAAGCTTTGCAATCCGTATAATAAACAAAATGTGAAGGTGCCCAAATGGGGTCAGATTAGACTCAGCGCTTCTGATGATTCTGTATCAAAACAATTAGAAACTACGATTGCTTCAAAAGTTTGCTTAAGGGCTTCCCTGGTGGCGCAGCGGTTGAGAGTCCGCCTGCCGATGCAGGGGACGCGGGTTCGTGCCCCGGTCCGGGAAGATCCCACGTGCCGCGGAGTGGCTGGGCCCATGAGCCACGGCCGCTGGGCCTGCGCATCCGGAGCCTGTGCTCCGCGACGGGAGAGGCCGCAGAGGTGAGAGGCCCGCGTACCGCAAAAAAAAAAAAAAAAAAGTTTACTTAAAAAGTCAGGTTCGCTAACTCAGTTAATTTTCTTCAGAGAAAATATGCTACTAGAATGCAGAGTGATAAGAATGCTAACTGCGGTATAACTTAGTATTCATAGTATAAGAAATTATTCGGATATTATTTCATTCCTGCCCGCAAGTTCTTAAGTTTCTTTTGGAATTTCATCTTATGTGATTTGATCAGTACAAAATAATGTGAGAAGAGATAATGGGATTTAAGGAGAGAAATGATTGAATCACCATGTCCCAATAAAAAGTGTTCAAATTGGATTTCACTACGTAATGAATTCTGCTTCAACTTACTTTGACATAAATAAGATTGGGTAAGGGAAACCAGAAGTAAATCAGATAAATTAATAATAACTATCAGAGCTGCTTCAAATTTGTCCCCCAGACAGTGTCTGCTTATTTGTATAATAAAACCTGCTCTTATAAATTAAAACCTAGGCATGCCACTTGGTTGAAAGCAAAAATTTAAGGAAAAGTTAGTACATTTTTTGGGCCTGATTAAGGTGCCTTCTGGCTTCATCAATATCAACAGTCCCTTTGAAAACTGAAACCTGAAACCCAGAAGAACAAGGTTCAACTTTCAACTAGAATTTTTTTAAAAAACAAGATTGGTGATACAGACATGCATGCAATATTGATGATTAGCTGTCCTTCATATTTTCTTAATTTTACACACATTTACTGAACACGAGGAAACTTTTTCATTTTGTCTAGATGGAGGCTGTGTCTCCATCAGCATAATATATCACGGTATTTGTGAGTCTCGTGCAAAATTGAATTTGCATCTCTCCTGCCACTCACAGGGAGTTCATTATCTTACAGTACAACCACTGGGAAAAATGCAATTTCCAGTGTTTAATAAAACTGTGGTCTTTTCACAAGGCTTATGATGCTTGAGTAATTTGTTAGTCACAATTGATCACAGGTGCTTAACACTAATTATATGGTGGATAGTGCCAGTAAGGGTGATTTTAAATATTTATTTACTATATTTCAGTGCAAACAGTGTATTTTGCAACTGCACTGTTATCCGTATTTCTCAGAGGTGAAGTGTCTTCTCAAAATGTTAAACGTAAAAGGTATGGTCACAAAGCTAAACATACAATGTATACAATATGTGCTGGACGTGGTTAAGAGGCAAGGAAACTGATGGCAAAAGCCTCTTCTCTTGCTTCCCAGTTTAGCCACGGACAGTGGAAAGAGATAGGGCATTGACTGTCCTGAAATGTGTCCCTTGGACTAACTAGTACTTTTTAACTCTCTGGGGTAGAGATGATCACTGCGGCCACTTTAAGCTACTCAATTTGGAAATCTGTGATCTAATTAAGCCTCACTGATCAAAAATTATTAAGCATTTAAAATATGACCCCACTAATTGGAGAACTGAAAGGCCAGAAGCCTGTTTTCTGATGATTCCTTAAAAATGAGGTTCAAGTGACAAATCACTGAAAAGGAACTGAGTTCTAAATAGTGAGGTCGAGCCCTCAAAACGTGATCTTCAGCTATTAAACAGCTTTTTGAAGTATGGCTATCATACGTGCATGATTTCAGTGGCCCTAGATCTTTATACTAAAGATGCAATTTTAAATTTGAACCACATCTGGTATTCTTTGTGCTGTAATAAACCAAGTGTGTGAAAGGAACTTGTAGTGGAAGTTATCCTTTATTTTTTTGCTTTGAATAATCTAGAGAAGCATTATGTCATGCACTTATGAAAGCCCTAAGCCGAAAGCATAAAAAAGAGTTAGCCTGGGCAACTTCAGGAGAAAAAGGTGTCAGGAGGACCTATTTCCTATGAGGTTTTTTAAACCCAGTATTCAAAATGGTTTTCCAACAGCAATTTTGAAGATGCTGTGCTTTCTAACATTGTTTCTACCAACAGATTACTTAGCCAGAAAGATGAGATCTTCAAAGATCTCATAACACACAGATGGGAAATGGGATTTATACTCATTAGGGCAGCACTGTATGATTTTGTAGATGTTCGTGACTACTATGAAGAATTAGATGTGGACTCAGCTAACGCAGTTCACGGGCAAAGAACTTTCCACAGAGAGAAAGTTAAGGTTACCATACTTTATGAGGTTGAAGATTGTATCCCCATATTTTCTCTTAAAGGTAACATTTTAGTTTGGACCATGGATCCATGGGTAGTTGCTTCCCAAGCTTGTGGAGCTGTTGGGCCCCTCCCACATTTGATGGTTTGGAGAGAGGTTATTGCTACCTGAACACTATCTAGGCTTGGCGTTCAAGTTCAGCCTAGTTATTATCACCCAAACCTCGTGCTACTGCCACCCCTGGAGCAACCCACTCTAACTTGGTGCCTCAGAATGTTTCAGACCAACTTTGCCTCAGTAACATGCACACATTTCTGTTTGTTCTGTTGCCATGCAGAGGTATCTGAGGCTGGTCACTGGAGTCTGGAGGCCAAATGCCTTTCCCTGAATGTGTTGATTGAGAAGATTCCATCCTGTTTTTTCATCTCACCATCTCCCATGACCTTTATCTCAACACCTTCTCCTTGACCTGACCCTTCACCAGCTTGAAACCAGTTCTAGCTTCCAGGCTTTGCTTAACAGGCACTTTCTGGGCCACTGTTTTTCACTGGGTAATATAAAAAGGAGACAGAGCGAGGCAGGAAGCAGATGTCTCTTGGGTGGTGTGAGTCTTTGAGAGTTGGAATTTGATATCTCTGTCTGAAAGAAACAGTGAATGGGTGTAATTAGTCAGGCTGATGAAGGAGTAAAACCTGGTAAGCAATTTTGTTTGACTGGCTTAATGAAAAGCATTAGCTGTCAGTTTCTGCCTAAATTGGCTATGGGTAAAACAAGTGTGGGGTTTGAACAAAAGATAAAGATTCCACGTGGGTTTGGACTCTGTTCCTGAGAGTAAGTTTTGCTTGGGCGGAAGGTATGTGGTTCATCCAAAAAAAATAACAAAACAAAAACAAAAACAAAAAATCAATGACTTGTGTCACTTCTTCACACATTTTATTTTAAGAGAATGGATCATATTTCAGGAAATGGAAGAGGTTCTTGCAAAGGCCAAAACTGGTATTTTGTAACCCAGTGTGTGTTGCTCATTTTCTTCTCATCCCCTTAAGCCAGGCATTTTCCCTAAGTTAGTTTTCAAGGCAAAGGAATTTTTAAGGATTGACTTGAGTTTATCTCCCATCACCGTGCATCCTCCCCTGATGGTGTGAATCTGGCCAACAGCTGCCAAAGGCCTTGAGACCTATTCATCATCAAGTGACTAGCAAGAAGTTAAGTGCCCCATGGAGGGGATGTTTTACTGCTGTCAAATGAATTACAAAATGATCCTCTAGCATCATTAATGACAGCTGGTAAAGCCGTGGAGCCAAACGATGTGACATTCAAGAAGAAAATGGTTTGATATCCAAAAACAAAAATGGCAGCCTCTCTGAATCTTGACTGTAAGCTGTACTGAGCATCCTTCACAAGGCCAGACCAAATATATCAGTGATGTGTAAGCTCGAGTCCAGAGTGTGGTCCCAGATGCTGTTTCTCTTTCTGGCCATCAACAGTCACTGCCTCTTGAGATGTTAGGTAACCATCTCCAGCAAGATGGCAGTATCCATTCTCAGATTCGCTTTGTTATATAAATTTCAGCTTTCTGGCTTGGATCCCAGTAGAAAAATCTCTTAAATTGGGATTGGACAGAAGGGCTGAGTCTACACTTTTTTTTTTCCTTAGGGGAAAGATTATTTATTAGTGTTACTTGAGGTCACAAATTATTTTCTTGATAAAGTGGGGGAAAAGAGGGACACGTGATCTTGTTTCGTGTCCTATTTGCTTAAGAGTCAAATTAATTTTACAAGAAGTGACAAAACCCGTTTTTTAAGGTACATGGCTTCTTGACAAACCACAGAGTAGAACAGAAAACAAAATAAATTCTGCCTCATTACTTTCCAAGTAGTTAATAAGGCAAACAAAAGTCAGCCAGGACAAAGAAAGCAGGAGAAAATGTTATTCTTGGGTTCAGATGTTAGAGAGGAACTTAACCAGTTCTAGAAAGGGATGAGGAAAGGAAACTTTTTTGAGACTTACCATGAGCTGTTTCCATGTATATTATCTGAGCTAAAGTTCAGGCAATTTCTTATGGATGAGGAGAGTGAGACTTGGAGAGTCTAAGTAAGACTCATGGTCTAGGTAGAAAGTGGCAGAGAAAAGACAAAAACCCAGCTTCTCCCACCTCAAAGCTACCTGAACACTTCTGTCTCCACCACTCATCACCAAGCACCTGGCCGCCAACCCTACGGAAATCCCTAAGGGATGGGGCCCCATCCTTAGAGAGCCACACACTATGAAACTGACCTGACCCCAGACACTCCAACCATAGTAGTGGAAGCTTGAGTCCATTATCAGGACAAATCATGGGTTACAAAATTTGCTTTGGTTGAAATCCTTGAGAAGCTCAGCCTTTATCTGCAGGCTGATTGCCTCATGGATGAACTTTCTCCGTTTGTTACCACTGATAGCAATTACTTTTTTAAATGGCTCTTTTAAAACATTTTTCCCTTCCTTTAATTCCAAAACACCCTTGATGCTTTAAGCAGGACCCAAAATGTTTTTGTATTTTGAATTTGTATATAACTTTAACATATCATTGGGGCATAGTCTAAGAGTATAACTTTTTCAACCCATTGCCAGGAGGAAACAGCTGTCCTTATAACACCATCATTATTGCTAGTATGGAGACAGTGGCATCAGGAAGATTTGGACTTTAATCCTGGCCTCCCACTGTTGCTCTTGTGTGACCTCGGGCAAGTCACGTAACCTCAATCAGCCTCAGTTTCCACTCTGTAAAATGATGTTAACATGATAAAAAATACTCATGGCTACTCTCCTGGGGTACTCATTAAGAGCCAGCTGCCGTGCTAAGTACTTTGCCAACATCATGGCAGTGTGCACAAAATGAGGATAATAATGCCCAGCAGCTCTGGTTCTTGTGCATCTTCACTGATTTGGAATGCATATAACGCATCTAGTACATTATGCACAGCTCATTGCGGTCAATAGATGTCAATCGTGGTCAACAGACGTTCTCCTGTGTCTCCCTTTGCTTCTGTAACTCAGCTTGGGTCGCATTAGGTCCTCATCGCTCAGGCTCTGGTGCCGGGAAATAATGGGCCCATGGATGTGACTGATTCGTACTAATGACTGCGACCCTTATTGTCCTCACGTGACAGGTCCTGACCCAGGCCGGGGCTTCTTCATTACGTTAATTCAGAGATTTAACCCTGCTGGGAAGAGCTAAGGGTCTTGCTACGCAGGGGCCATTTGATGAACTGCTGGAGTGAGGGTCCAATTCTTAGCCTTAGCTTTAGGTTCTTCGTGCTGGGTAGAACAGATGTAGACCAGACTTTCCTGATGTTTTCTCACCGTCTAGGGTTAGTTGCAACCAGCCATATGGCTAGAGGCTCTTAGTAACAAGAGCAGTAATTTGAGAGAAAAAAATACACTTGATAGAAAGCCCAGAGATAAACCCACACACATGTGGTCACCTTGTCTTTGATAAAGGAGGCAGGAATGTACAGTGGAGAAAGGACAGCCTCTTCAATAAGTGGTGCTGGGAAAACGGGACAGGTACATGTAAAAGTATGAGACTAGAACACTCCCTAACACCATACACAAAAATAAGCTCAAAATGGATTAAAGACCTAAATGTAAGGCCAGAAACTATCAAACTCTTAGAGGAAAACATAGGTAGAACACTCTATGACATAAATCACAGCAAGATTCTTTCTGCCCCATCTCCTGGAGAAACGGAAATAAAAACAAAAGTAAACAAATGGGACCTAATGAAACTTCAAAGCTTTTGCACAGCAAAGGAAACCATAAACAAGACCAAAAGACAACCCTCAGAATGGGAGAAAATATTTGCAAATGAAGCAACTGACAAAGGATTAATCTCCAGAATTTACAAGCAGCTCATGCAGCTCAATAACAAAAAAACAAA
>RJWK010029245.1:15439-25457 GCA_004363435.1 Platanista minor | reverse complement strand
AAAAAAAAAAAAAAAAATCCACCTGCCAATGCAGGGGACACGGGTTCGAGCCCTGGTCTGGGAAGATCCCACATGCCGCAGAGCAACTAAGCCCATGTGCCACAACTACTGAGCCTGCACTCTAGAGCCCGCGAGCCACAACTACTGAGCCCGCATGCCACAGCTACTGAAGCCTGCGTCCCTAGAGCCCAAGCTCCGCTCAAGAAACCACCGCAATGAGAAGCCTGCACACTGCAACGAAGAGTAGCCCACTCGCCGCAACTAGAGAAAGCCCGTGCACAGCAATGAAGACCCAACACAGCCAAAAATAAATAAATTTATACAAATAAAAAGTAAAATATCTGTGGACATTAAACATTAAACTCTCATGATTCTTTGAGAGATATATTACTGGGTCCATTTTCCTGATGTGTAAATGGAGGCTTAGGCCTGTCAAGAGATTACTTCAAGTTCCCAGGATTCAAACCCAGACTGACTGAACTGCAAAGCACATGTTTTAACTGTCATACCTCAGGGCCTCCTGGTATATATCTTGGTTTTGAGAGATTTAATAGGATAGTCTTTTCTAGGCAGCTTGAAGGAACAAGGGCATTTTAACATCCTTATTCTTGAGAGCCAATATTAAAAAGCACATGTTTATGACTGTGGCTGTGCTAGAACACTTAGCAAATAGCTTGCTTTGGATAGCTGAGGGCTTACTAATTTAAACACCAATTTTTAAACGTGCATGGAAATTTTTCTTAAGTGCGTTATGTAATTTCTTGCCTTCTTAAGCTGGATATTCTAAACATAATTTAGCCTTTAGCCTTTCCTTATATACTCCAGTTTCACCAATGTGCACATTAGCTGCAGCTAATGAGGCTCTACAACAGCAATGTCCTCGGGACTGTTGAAGTACACACAACTGTTTTTAACCTATATTTTAAGTGGTCCCAGACTACCATGCTATTTGAGTTCTTGGGTCTGCTTTTCATAGATTTTCTGCCATGCTCCCAGCCTCTTGGTTACTGAGTCTCAATGCTATTAGTATCTGTCTGCATTAGTCCTTCTTTGCCCTCTTAGATTTGCTGCTTATAATCTGTGGTGGATGTGAAACCAAGATGTTTAGGCCTGTTTTGTCTGGGGAAAAAAAGTAAACACTCATTGAATGGCTGAGGGGATTTCTAGTGAGTAGGGAATACGAATTTTCACGAATAGAATTTATAACATCTATTTTCATTTCCTGATTCTCTGGGCAAATAATTGATGAGATTGTTAGTTAACCAATGTACTAGCCATATACATTGATATCCCCCCTGCCCACAACCTCCTTTAAGGGAAATTGTCTACCACCCACAGCCTGTGACTTCTTTGGGGGCCATGCTTTGCCCTGTTTACTCATGATCTCCCCCAGTCACACACACTACATGAGATTGATGAGCAGAGCACCTGACCCAAGGGCAACCAAACCACAGACTGGCCAACGACTGTGAGAAAAAGATAAGCTGAGCTTAGCCCATCCAACTCTGGTGAATTTGAGCTGAAAAACACATTGAGGCAAGTAGGTGAGAGGTGGTATCTGAAACAGAAAGCTCATGAGGTCGAGCTGTGGCACATGAGGCCATGATGTATCATGAGCCATCTGAAATGATGAAGCAGCAGAATCTCTAGGAAAGCTGGTTAGAAGAAGGAGGAAAAGAAAGCAACTGCACAGAGAGAGGCAGAGATGCTCTGCAGGGGGAGAGACAGAGAGAGAATGTCATATTCCATGTGTATCTTTACTCCCAACCACTTTTCTCAAGGCAACTTGAGCGAGTCTCTATGTCTCCCACCCAAAAGAAGCTAGCTATGAAAATCAATTTCTTGAGAGCTGAGTTGTTGGTGTAACTTCCTATATATTCCGGACCCTGTGCAAGCAGAAAAATACAAACAATTTAATCACACAGGAGAGATAACAGAACTGAAAATGGAGACACTCAAAGTCAGAATTAACACAAAAGACAAGTGTGTGTGAAGAAAAGATGATAGCTCATAATTATGCAAAATACAGGACCAGCATCCTAATATAGCTTGAAGAGTCAACCCATCAACACAGAAGCAGAGATTACGGGATGAAAATGTAAAACAATCAGAAGGGAGCCCTTGAGTCCTAAGTTTCTTTTTTTTTGCGGTACGCGGGCCTCTCACTGCCGCGGCCTCTCCTGTCGCGGAGCACAGGCTCTGGACGCGCAGGCTCAGCGGCCGTGGCTCACGGGCCCAGGCGCTCCGCGGCATGTGGGATCCTCCCGAACCGGGGCACGAACCCGTGTCCCCTGCATCGGCCGGCAGACTCTCAACCACTGCGCCACCAGGGAAGCCCCTAAGTTTCTTTTTTAATTAAGCAATTGCAACCTGCATACAACTCCTGGTTATGTAGGTTTGTGCATGTGTGTGTGTAAGGAGAGCACCGTATGGGGGAGGGCAGGGGTATGACCATTCCCAGGAGATCCTACAACAGCCTGTGTAAAGAGGCACAGCTGGACAGCTGCTCCCATGGGAGCCCCACAGGGAAGAAAGCGACTAGAGGCAGATGGTTACAGAAATGAACCAAACCTGAGACCAAGACTCATCTCATCCATTCTTGGTGGCTCTGTAGAATGTGACTCAGTTGATCCTTTATTACCTCCACAGAGGTTAGCGAGTCCTACTGCAGGTCCTCTGAACTCTGTTCTTACACCACAAGGCATTCAACCTAAGGTCAGACAACAGTGGACACACATCTTCCCTGTGCATCACACATTGCTCAATACTGCTGGCCTCCAGGGATTTTTCAAAAATTGTCTTGGACTCACACACAACGCTGGGGAGAGGCAGGTGGGGCCGCCATCCATCCAGGTGATGGCTATTGTTCCCAGAGTGTCCTGTGGGAATAGAGAGGCAGAGGCCAGACTGAAAGGGAGCCAGGGTTGCCGCTGGGAATGCAAGGGAATGGATCAAATCAGAAGCGCTGGGGAAGATGATGAGCAAAACTGAGCAGCAAGATGAATACCTAGGATAGGTGAGAACAACACACCCAAGTGCTAGGTATCCAGGGCTGAATTATTCAGGTCTGCATCTGAAAAATGGGCTACGCCTGGAGTCTGCCACCTAAAGGAGACAGAGTAGAGTTTGGCTGGGACAAGATGGTGGAGTAGAAGGACGTGAACTCCCCTCCTCTCACGAAAACACCAAAGTCATAACTAGCTGTTGAACAACAATCGTCAAAAAAACTAGAACCAGGGCTTCCCTGGTGGCGCAGTGGTTGAGAGTCCGCCTGCCGGTGCAGGGGACGCGGGTTCGTGCCCCGGTCTGGGAGGATCCCACATGCCACAGAGCGCCTGGGCCAGTGTGCCATGGCCACTGGGCCTGCGCGTCCGGAGCCTGTGCTCCGCAACGGGAGAGGCCACAACAGCGAGAGACCCGCGTAATGCAAAAAAAAAAAAAAAAAAAAAAAGAAACCTAGAACCTACCAAAAAAGATACTCTACATCCAAAGACAAAGAAGAAGCCACAGTGAGACAGTAGGAGGAACACTTTTGTGATATAATCAAATCCCATACCCGCCAGGTGGGTGAGCCAAAAACTGGAAAATAATTATATCACAGAGGTTCTCCCATAGAAGTGAGAGTTCTGAGCCCCATGTCAGGCTCCTCAGCCTGGGGGCTGGCACTGGGAGGAGGAGACTGAGAGCATTTCACTTTGAAGGCAAGTGGGGCTTGAGAGCAGGAGCTCCACAGGACTGGGGGAAACAGAAACTCCACTCTTGGAGGGCATACACAAGGTTTCACATGCACTGGGTCCCAGGGCAAAGTAGTGACTCCATAGGAGCCTGGGCCAGACCTACCTGCAGGTCTTGGAGGGTCTCCTGGGCAGGCAGGTTGGCTGTGGCTCACCATGGGGATAAGGACACTGGTGGCAGAGGCCCCAGGGAATATCCATTGATGTGAGCTCTCCTAGAGACGGTCATTTTGGCACTGAGACCTGGTCCCACCCAACAGCCTGCAGACTCCAGTGCTAGGATGCCTCAGGCCAAACAACCAACAGGGAGGGAACACAGCCCCACCCATAAGCAGACAGGTTGCCTAGTCATGCTGAGCCCATAGTCACTTCTTAACACATCACTTGATGTGGCCCTGCCCACCAGAGGGACAAGACCCAGCTCACCCACCAGTGGGAAGGCACCAGTCCCTCCTACCAGGAAGCCTGCACAAGCCCCTGGACCAAACTAACCCACCAGGGGGCAGACACCAGAAGCAAGAGGAACTACAATCCTGCAGCCTGTGGAGCAGAGACCACAAACACAGAAAGTTAGACAAAATGAGACAGCAGAGAAATATGTTCCAGATGAAGGAACAAGATAAAACCCCAGAAGAACAACTAAGTGTAGTGGAGATGAGCAATCTACTTGTAAAAGAATTCAGAGTAATGATAGTAAAGACGATCCAATATCTCAGAAAAAGAATGGAGGCACAGACTGAGAAGATACAAGAAATGTTTAACAAAGAGATAGATTTAAAGAGCAGAGTGAACAATACAACAACTGAAATGAAAAATACACTAGAAGGAATCAATAGCAGAATAAATGAGGCAGAATGAATAAGTGAGCTGGAAGACAGACAGATGGAAATCACTGTTAGGGAAGAGAATAAAGAAAAAAGAATGAAAAGAAATGAGGACAGTCTAAGAGAATTCTGGGACAAGATTAACTGCACCAACACTTGCATTATAGTGGTCCGAAAAGAACAAGAGAGGGCGAAAGGGCCTGAGAAAATATTTGAAGAGATAATAACCAAAAACTTCCCTAACATGGGAAAGGAAACACTCAAGTCCAAGGAACACAGAGTCCCATATAGGATAAACCCAAGGAGGAGCATATTAATCAAACTGACAAAAATTAAAGACAAAGAGAAAATATTAAAAGCAACAAGACAAAAGCGACAAATAACATACAAGGGCAGGCAGGCAGATTCTTAACCATTGTGCCACCAGGGAAGTCCTGATTTCAGTTTTCTTAAATTTACCGAGGCTTGCTTTGTGGCCCAGCATGTGATCTATCCTGGAGAATGTTCCATGTGCACTTGAGTAGAACGTGCATTCTTCTGCTTTTGGATGGAATGCTCTATAAATAACATTTAAGTCCATCTGATCTAATGTGTCATTTAAGGCTGACGTTTCTTTATTGATTCTCTGTCTGGATGATCTGTCCATTAATATAAGTGGGGTGTTAAAGTCCCCCCCTATTACTGTGTTACTGTTGATTTCTTTTTTTTTTTTTTTTTTTTTTGCTGTTAGCATTTGCCTTATATATTGAGGTGCTCCTATGTTGGGTGCATATATATTTTCACTTGTTATATCTTCTTCTTGGATTGATCCCTTGATCATTATGTAGTTTCCTTCTTTGTCCCTTGTAACTGTCTTTATTTTAAAGTCTATTTTCTTCTGATATGAGTATTGCTACTCCAGCTTCCTTTTGATTTCCGTTTGCATGGAATACCTCTTTCCATCCCCTCACTTTCAGTCTGTTTGTGTTCCTAGATGTGAAGTGGGTCTCTTGTAGACAGCACATGTATAGGTCTTATTTTTGTATCCATTCAGCCTGGCTTTTGGTTGGAGCATTTAATCCATTTACATTTAAGGTGATTATCGATATGTACGTTCTTACTGCCATTTTGTTAACTGCTTTGGATTTGTCTTTGTAGGTCTTTTTTCTTTCCTTCCTCTTTTGGTCTCTTCTCTTGTGATTTGACGACTATCTTTAGTGTTGTGTTTCGTTTGCTTTACTGTTTGTTTGTTTATATCCATTCAGCTTGTCTATGTTTTTTGGTTGGAGCATTTAATCCATTTACATTTAAGGTAATTACTGATGTGTGTGTCCTATTGCCATTTATTTTCTTAATTGTTTTGGGTTTGTTTTTGTAGGTCTTTTTTGTTCCCTTCCTCTTTTCTCTTCTCTTGTGGTTTGATGACCATCTTTAGTATTATGTTTGGGTTGCTTTTTTGTTTGTGTTTGTGTACCTATTGTAGTTTTTTGGCTTGCATTTCCCATGAGGTTTTGATAAAACAGTCTATATATATATGAGTTTGTTTTAAGTTGCGGGTCTTTTAATTTCAAATGCAGTTCCCATTTTCTGCATTTGTATTCTCCTCACGGTTGCTGGTTTTGATATCATACTTGTGTATGGATGATTTCCTGCTTTCACTGTATGTTTACTTTACCAGTGAGTTTTCCCATTTGTGATTTTCTTGTTTCTAGTTGTGGCCTCTTTGTTTTCTCCCTTTGTCTAGAGAAGTTCCTTTAGTATTTCTTGTAAAGCTGTTTTGGTGGTGCTGAATTCTCTTAGCTTTTACTTGTCTGTAAAGCTTTTGATTTCCCCATCAGATCTGAACAAAAGCCTTGCTGGGTAGAGTATTCTTGGTTGTAGGATTTTCCCTTTTATTGCTTTAAATATACTGTGCACCTCCCTGCTAGCCTGCAGAGTTTCTGCTGAATAATCAGGTGATAACCTTATGGGAATTCCCGTCTATGTTGTTTTTTTTTTAAATTTTTTATTTATTTTTGGCTGTGTTGGGTCTTCGTTGCTGTGCACAAGCTTTCTCTAGTTGTGGTGAGTGGGGGCTACTCTTCATTGTGGTGTGTGGGCTTCTTATTGTGGTGGCTACTCTTGTTGCAGAGCATGGGCTCTAGGCACATGGGCTTCAGGAGTTGCGGCATGTGGGCTCAGTAGTTGTGGCTCACGGGCTCTAGAGTGCAGGCTCAGTAGTTGTGGTGCACAGGCTTAGTTGCTCCGCAGCATGTGGGATCTTCCTGGATCAGGGATTGAAGCTGTGTCCCCTGCATTGGCAGGCGGATCTTAATCACTGCACCACCAGGAAGAGTAGCCCCTGCTCACCACAACTAGAGAAAGCCCGTGCATAGCAACGAAGACCCAATGCAGCCAAAGATAAATAAATAAATAAATAAATAAATAAATAATTTTAAAAAGAAAATTGAAATCATATCAAGCATCTTTTCTGACCAAAACACTATTAGATTAGAAATGAACTAAAAGAAAAAAACTTTAAAAAACAGAAACACTTGGAGGCTAAACAATATGTTACTAAACAACCAATGGATCACTGAAAAAATCAAAGAGGAAATAAAAAACACTTAGAGACAAATGGCAATGAAAACACGACGATCTGAAACCTATCGGATGCAGCAAAAGCAGTTCTAAGAGGGAAGCTCATAACAGTACAATCTTACCTCAGGAAACAAGAAGAATCTCAAATAAACAACCTAACCTTACACCTAATGCAACTAGAGAAAGAAGAACAAACAAAACCCAAAGTTAGTAGAAGGAAAGAAATCATAAAGATCAGAGCAGAAATAAATGAAATAGAGACAAGGAAAACAATAGAAAAGATCAGTGAAACTAAAAAAATGGTTCTTTGAAAAGATAAACAAAATTGATAAACCTTTAACCAGTCTCATCAAGAAACAAAAGGGAGAGGGCTCAAATCAATAAAATTAGAAATGAAAAAGAAGTTACAACTGACACTACAGAAATACAAAGGATCATAAGGGACTACTACAAGCAACTATATGCCAATAAAATGGACAACCTAGAAGAAATGGACAAATTCTTAGAAAGGTACAATCTCCTAAGACTGAACCAGGAAGAAACAGAAAATATGAACAGACCAATCACAAGTACTGAAATTGAAACTGTGATTTGAAAACTTCCCACAAACAAAAGTCCAGGACCAGACGGCTTCCCAGGCGAATTCTATCAGACATTTAGAGAAGAGTTAACACCTATCCTTCTGAAACTATTCCCAAAAATTGCAGAGGTAGGAACACTCCCAAACTCATTCTGTGAGGCCACCATCAGCCTGATACCAAAACCTGACAAAGATACCACAAAAAAAGAAAATTTCAGACCAACATCACTGATGAACATAGATACAAAAATCCTCAACAAAATACTAGAAAACTGAATCCAACAATACATTAAAAGGATGTCCACTCTCACCACTTTTATTCAACATAGTTTTGGAAGTCCTAGCCATGGCAATCAGAGAAGAAAAAGAAATAAAAGGAATCCAAATTGGAAAAGAAGAAGTAAAACTGTAACTGTTTGCAGATGACACGACACTATCCAAAGAAAATCCTAAAGATGCTACCAGAAAGCTACTAGAGCTCATCAATGAATTCGGTAAAGTTGCAGGATATTAAATTAATACACAGAAATTTCTTGCATTTGTATACACTAACAACAAAAGATCAGAAAGAAAAAGTAAGGAAACAATCCCATTTACCATCGCATCAAAAAGAATAAAATACCTAGGAATAAACCTACCTAAGGAGGTAAAAGACTTGTACTCTGAAAGCTATAAGACGCTGATCAAAGAAATCAAAGATGACTGAAACAGATGGAAAGACATACCCTGTTCTTGGATTGGAAGAATCAATATCGTCAAAATGACTCTACTACCCAAAGCAATCTACAGATTCAGTGCAATCTCTATCAAATTACCAATGGCATTTTTCACAGAACTAGGACAAAAAATTTTTTAATTTGTATGGAGACACAAAAGACCCCAAATAGCCAAAGCAATCCTGAGAAAGAAAAACAGAGCTGAAGAATCAGGCTCCCTGACTTCAGACTATACTACAAAGCTATAGTCCTCAAGACAGTATGGTACTGGCAAAAAAACAGAAATATAGATCGATAGAACAGGATAGAAAGCTCAGAATAAACCCACACACCTATGGTCAATTAATCTACAACAAAGGAGGAAAGAATATACAATGGAGAAAAGAGAGTCTCTTCAATAAATGATGCTGGGAAAACTGGACAGCTACATGTAAAAAATGAAATTAGAACATTCTCTAACACCATACACAAAAAATAAACTCAATATGGATTAAAGACGTAAATGAAGACTGGATACTACAAAACTCTTAGAGGAAAACATAGGCAGAACACTTTTTGTCATAAATTGCAGCAATATCTTTTTTAATCTCCCTCCTAGAGTAATGAAAATAAAAACAAAAACAAATGGGCCCTAATTAAACTTAAAAGCTTTTGCATAGCAAAGGAAGCCATAAACAAAACGAAAAAACCCACAGAATGGGAGAAAATATTTGCAATGATGCGACCAATGAAGGATTAATCTCCAAAATATACAAACAGCTCATGAGCTCAATATCAAAAAAACAAACAGCCCAATCAAAAACAGACATTTCTCCAAAGAAGACATACAGATGGCTAAAAACCACATGAAAAGATGCTCAACATTGCTAATTATTAGAGAAATGTAAATCAAAACTACACTGGTCAGAATGTCCACCATCAAAAAGTCTACCAAAAATAAATGCTGGAGAGGGTGTGGAGAAAAGGGAACCCTCCTACACTGTTGGTGGGTATGTAAATTGATAAAACCACTGTGAAGAACAGTATGGAGGTTCCTTAAAAAACTAAAAATAGAGCTACCATATGATCCAGCAATCGCGCTTCTGGGTATATATCCAGAGAAAACCATAATTCGAAAAGATATATGCACCCCTATGTTCCTAGCCGCACTACGCACAATAACCAAGACATGGAAGCAACCTAAGTGTCCACTGACAGAGGAATAAATAAAGAAGATGTGGTACATATATACAACAGAATATTACTCAGCCATAAAAAAGAATGAAATAATGTCATTTGCAGCAACATCAATGGACCTGGAGATTATCATGCTAAGTGAAGTTAGTCAGACAGAGAAAGACAAATATCATATGATATCACTTATATGTAGAATCTATAAAAATGATACAAATGGGGCTTCCCTGGTGGCGCAGTGGTTGGGAGTCTGCCTGCCGATGCAGGGGACACGGGTTCATGCCCTGGTCCAGGAGGATCCCGCATGCCACGGAGCGGCTGGGCCCGTGAGCCATGGCCGCTGAGCCTGCGCATCCGGAGCCTGTGCTCCACAACGGGAGAGGCCACGGCGGCGAGAGGCCCGCGTACCGCAAAAAAAAAAAAAAAAAAAAA
>RJWK010029245.1:0-15339 GCA_004363435.1 Platanista minor | reverse complement strand
GACTCAATATTCTGTAATAACATATATGGGTAAAGAATCTGAAAAAGAATGAATATATGTATATGTATAACTGAATCACTTTGCTGTACACCTGAAACTAACACAACATTGTAAATCAACCATACTCTAATATAAAGTAAAAATTTTTTTAACAAAAGGAGCCAGGGTGGAGATGGGCTAAAAACCAGGAACTTCCAAATACCACATTCACTGCCTACAGTAGACAGTTAAGGAAGAGGGAGAAAGGGGCATGTGAGGTGGGGAAACAAAGATGGGCAGAGAGAGGTAGGCCATTTAAGAGAATTCAATGGAGTTGAGAAAATGTGGCACAAGGAGTTAATATTTCTCACCCAAATTTCCTTCCTTCTGATAACAAAATCACTACCAAAACCTAAAACATGATTGAGGTAATCTTTTATTTTTCTTATTAGTCATCAATTTTATACACATCAGTGTATACATGTCAATCCCAATCGCCCAATTCAGCACACCACCATCCCCATGCCCCCGCGGCTTTCCCCACTTTGTGTCCACATGTTTGTTCGATTGAGGTAATCTTGAAACAAATTAAGAGGGTTTCATGAGATTATAAGTAACAAGTCAGTACCTTTGGTCTAGACTCTGGAAACTAAATTTGCATGCTCATGGGGGCTTCACTAAGTCCCCCTTGATCATCGTGTCAACAGATCTTTTAAAACTGACACCTGGCACGGCATAAATTGGAGAGGCAGGCAGTGTCACCTACACACTTGCCTCAGGGACTCTGAGAGTCCTACTTGCAGGAGGACTGCTAAGTATTCTGAGTAAACAGGGATGAGGCAGGCAAGGGAGGAGACTAAGGAAACCCCACCCCTCAACACTGTCCTGGGAAGCACGGAATTCACCCTGAAGTGAGAGAGGACAGAGGTGTGTGGGCTCCTTCCTGGAGACACCTGGCATCACCCTCAGTGCCCAGCTACATGACCCATCAGTAGCACCTGGCCCACATGACACTCCCTCCTTCCTGAAGCATTTCTTTTCTTGGATCCTGGGATATTATACTTCCCCTGCTTTTTTTTTTTTTCCTTCTTCCTTCATTCATGGCTACTCTTTCTGAGAGTCCTTTTTTTTTTTTTAATTTTATTTATTTTTGGCTGCGTTGGGTCTTCGTTGCTGCGCACGGGCTTTCTCTAGTTGTGCCAAGTGGGGGTTACCCTTCATTGCAGAGCGTAGGCTTCACCTTGATGTGGCTTCTCTTTGTTGCAGAGCGCGGGTTCTAGGTCTGTGGGCTTCAGTAGTTGCAGCACGTGGGCTCAGTATTTGTGGCTCGTGGGCTCTAGAGCGCAGGCTTGGTAGTTGTGGTGCACGGGCTTAGTTGCTCTGCAGCATGTGGGATCTTCCCGGAACAGGGATCGAACCCGTGTCCCCTGCATCGGCAGGCAGACTCTCATCCACTGCGCTACCAGGGAAGTCCGAGAGTGCTTTATTTTTTTAACTTTTTTAATGAAAATTTTCAATCATGTATAAAAGGAGAGAAAATAGTGCAACAAAGCCCCATGTGTCCATCATCAAGCTTCAACAATGATCAACTCACGGACTCTTATTAGTCCTAGACCCCCACTCACTTTTCTGCTCTTGAGATTTAGTTTTTTTGTGGGTTTTCTTATAAAGTGATACATAAATTCCTCCTATATATTTATTTTTATTGAGGTATAGCTGACTTACAGTATTATCATAGTTTCAGGTGTTCAACATAGTAATATGGTATTTGTATACGTGACAAAATGATCATTACTGTGAGTCGAGTTACTATCTGTTACCATACAAAGTTATTACAATATTACTGACTACATTCTCTATGCCGTACACTACATTTCACATCTGTCAGAATGGCTTGTGCACTGTCGGTGGGAATGTAAACTGGTACAGCCACTATGGAAAACAGTACAGAGTTTCCTCAAAAAATTAAAACTAGAACTACCATACGATCCAGCAATTCCACTTCTGGTTATTTATCTGAAGAAAATGAAAGCACTTAATAATTTGAAAAGATATATACACCCCAATGTTCATTGTAGCATTATTTACAATAGCCAATATATGGAAACAAAGTGTCCATCAATGAATGGATAAAGAAGATGCGATATTACTCACCCATAAAAAAGAATATCACTCAGCTATAAAAAAAAAAAAAAAAAAAGAAGGAAATCTTGCCACTTATGACAACATGGATAGACCTAGAGGGTGTTATGCTAAGTGAAATAAGTCAGAAAGAGGAAGACAAATACCTTATGATTTTACTTATATGTGGAATCTGAAAAACAAAAGAACAAACACAACAGAAATAGACTCATACATACAGAGAACAAACTGGTGGTTGCCAGAGGGGACGGAGGTGGGAGGATGGGCAAAATAGGGTAAAGAGGATTAAGAGGTACAAACTTGCAGTTATAAAATAAATAAGTTTCATAGATAATTTTGAAGTAAATCCCAGTCATCACATCAATTATAATGTCTCTAAAGATTTCCTTCTTAAAATCATAACCTCCATTCCATCGATCACACTCCCCCCAAAATTAACAACTCCTTTATAGCATCATATACCTGATCAGTTCTCACATTTCCCCAACTGTCCAGTACATAGTCTTGTTTTTTTAATGGTTTATTTGTTTGAATAGACATCCAAATGAGGTTCATATATTGCTATTGCTTAATATGTCTCTTAAATATCTTGTAATTTATAGAATCTCTCTCCAAGGCTTTTTCTTTTGCTTACAATTTTTCTGTTGGAGAAACTAGATTTTTTATCCTATAGAGTTTCCCATGAGCTAGATTTTGCTGATTATATCCCATGGTTTCTTTAACGTGTTACTCTGTTCTTTTTATTTCATATAAATTGGTCATTAGATCTAGAGGTTTAATCGGATTCAAGTTCTACTTTTCGGCAACCTTTCATAGGTGGTGTTGGAAGTACATAATGTATGCTTGAGTCTTTAATAATGTCAGAAACTACTGACGATCACTGCCTAATGGTTAATTCCATTAATTCAGTAGGGAGTTGCAAAATGGTGGTATCATTCTTCTCTCATTTACTAGCTGTAATACTTCAACAAAGGAAACTTCCTTCATCAGCTATTTGGTGACCCTGAGGTACAGTTCATACAAGAAAGTCAGCCTGCCTGGTTCTCCCCAGCACCACTGAGGCCAGCTGAGTGAACATGGTCATCTCATGTCTCCAAACTCATTTTCCCATTCACAAAATGAGAATGAGCATATTACTTAACTCAGAATTGTTGTAAAGGCTCAAGGAAATGACACATGTATAGTTCCTGACATGCAAGCATTTCATGGATGTGAGCTGCTGTCCTTATTTTCATTGTTAGAGCAATGTTTTATCACCAGCACCCAGAGAACACAGCACAAGGATGCTGAGCAGGTTTTGTCATTACCACAGGCTTATTGCAGCCCTCAGTAGAGTTGTTCCCCAGAAGGAGAGCCATCCCTCCGCCTAGCGCTTCTTGCTGATGCTTATGACAGTCATCATCAATCTGCTCTGCAGAGAGGGCCAGTGGGAGACCCAGGGAGTTGGTGATCAAATCAGCAAGGCAAGTGCCCAGGTTATCTGGGGGCCTGGGCAGTCTTGCCTCTCCCAGGAAGAGATCTAGCAGGCAGAAAGGGTTAAATGGTGCCCTTTCAGCTCATCGCTAGTCTAAGATGCCTTTTCTTTGGACACTTCTATTAGAAACATGTTTACTCTTCCTCTGGTTTTGGCAAGTCAGGAAATTAATTTAACCCTATCGTCAGAACAGTTGGTTGCTCATTCATAACGATAAGCATTTTATAAGGCTTTGTAAAAACCACTCAGGCTTATTTAGGGCCTAAAGGCATTCGTCTCAAATTGGCTCCGAGTTTGATTTCTATATTTCTGTGCATATTAAATCTTTATATTGCCATTTACATCCTTTTAATGGTCTCCACTCAGGGAAGGATCCTGGAGTCTTTGGTAGAAGTTATAAAACTAAGAAGCCATCTGTAAGTCAACCTACTTCTGTTGTAAAGGTAAATCTAATTTTGGTGGCTTAACATCAGAAATTGAGTTCCTGAGTTTTGAGAAAGAGTCTGTGCTCTTCAGTCTTTACTTAGAGGTGGGCTGGGCCAGCTAGCACGTCTCCAGTAGGGAGATAACACTCACAGCAGGCACAGCCTAGCTTTTCTCCTTTTGAGGCCTAGGAATAAAAGGCTGTACGGTTTCTTCAGTATATGTTCATACTAAGAGCTTGGGCTCTGGGCCACACTAAGCTTAGTAGCTGCTTAGCCCTGAGAAAGCTACCTAACCTCCCTGAGTCTCAGTTTCCCTGTCTGTAAAATGAGATAATAAAAGTTGTTGCTGTTGTTGTTGTTGTAGGCATTAAATGAGATGAGGCAGATGAAGCACTGAGCACACTGTTTAGCAAATTTGAAGCACTCAATCATTGTTAGCTATTATCATTATTATAGTTATTACCAGACTCTGGTCCTGGCTGGCCAGGTATTATATCACAATTTTTGTTTTAAACAATATTGAGTTGGAATATTACTCAACAATAAAAAGGAACAAACTCTTGATACATGCAGCAACTTAGATGGGTATTATGCTAAGTGAAAAAAGCCAATCTCACAGGGCCACATACTGTGTGATTCTGTTTACACAACACTCTTGAAATGATAAAATTACAGAGATAGAGAACAGCTTCGTGGTTGCCAGGGTAATGTTAGGGATGTGGGGAGTGGGGTACGCAACCGACTATAAAAGAGCAACATGAGGTACAATTTGGGATGATGGAATAGTTCTGTATCTTGATTGCGGTGGTGATCACATGAATCTACATAGGTGATAAAATGGCATAAAACTATACGTACACATTGCACCAATGTCAATTTCCTGTTTGATACTGTATTATAGTTATGTAAACGCAACCACTTGGGAAAACTGGGTGAAGGCTCAGTGGTACCTCTCTGCATTATCTTTGCGACTTCCTGTGCATCTATAATTATTTTAAAATAAACACTTAAAAATAATATTTAGTGTTTACATTATAAAGTCTAAATATAGCTTATAGCTGAGCCACGTAGTGTACTTCGATTACACTTCCTTTCCTGTGTGACCTTTTTTCCCTCTAGATTTAAAAATTGCCTCATATTTTATTTGCTTTGATTTGCTATTTACCTAGTACCAGTTCTTCCCAGATGCTGTCAAAACTGTGAAATCCCCCTCAATGTGGTCAAATACATTAGGAAACCTTAGCTCCATTTTTTTTTTCCTTGGTGACATCCCTCCTGGAACTCTCTGTCAGCTTCAGTATGAATTTGCTGTGCTCTAGGCTGATTTTGTACCATTTGCATGGGAAAATATCTGGTTGTCTTGACACCAAAGTCTTAAATTGTGGATTTGACAGGATGCTGAGATTTCAGAATATGTAACACTTTTTTTTCACTTACCTGTATTTCCTGATTTTGCTGCTAGTAACTGATATTACTTGTGTTACACCATCTTTATATCTCTTATCACAGAAGGAGGGAGGAGGGCATACAGTCAGAAAAATAAATAAACAAATAAAAGGCCTAACTTTTAGCTGTGTGAGCACACATATGGAATCCTGGGGAGTATTCAGTTAAGCCTATATTCCTCTCCAACAGACACAGTCTTTACACAGTGGTAGTTGGGGCACTAATAGTGGCTCATCTGTATCTTAATCTTGACCCTCCCTTTGTGCAAGAGGTCAGTGCTCCAGTCCTAGATTCCTGGGGGTACAAGATCATCATCCCTCAGTCATAGCAACCGGCTCACTCCCTGACAACACCCTCTCATCCTTCCCCTCTCTCAGTTCCCTCCTCCAACTCCCTTAGCCATTTTCAGTCCCTTTGTCTCTACCCACCAACCCAGGGTCTAGCTCCAGTCATTGGTCATTTCAGCAAAATTTAATCCTGCAGCTGGATGGGGAGGAAGAATGTAAGGAGCTTCAGATCCTGAAGCTGGAAGAAGTCAGTGTAGAGGCCCTTGCAGAGGTCTGGCCTCAGAATGGAGTGTTTAAAAGACCAGCAGACCTATCTCGCTGCTAAATTTAACCTCATTCTGATTCTCTCACATCTTATTAGACCAAAGACCAACTCGTTCCAGAGTTGGATTATTTTACAAAAAGTGACCTTCTCTTAGATATCACAAAAAGAGGTAGAGAGGAAATTCACCAGACTTGGGTAAAAGGAAGTAAAAAAGTTTGGGGCGGAAGAGAGGAGGCCAGTCACATATGCAGAAGGGGGCGAGCTGTGCAGTGCACCCTTTCTCTCAAAATAAAGCATGACTCCGTGAGTGCCCTTCAAGCCCAGAGGAGCCGGAGGTCTGTGCCCACCCCACCCCAAAAGCTCCCCATGCAAGACTCTCACTCACTCCCTACAGCCTCATGTGGGCGTGTGTGGAATCTCAGGAGCACGTCTGTGTGCAACAAGTTCTAAAGAAAAGAGCTTTGAAATTCAATGTGTCACGTGGAAATAAGCCTGTCGCCTCAGAAATTCTAAGGCAAAACCCTACAAACCAACCATGGAGCAATCTAGCGATCGTCTGCGGCAGATTTTCTGTGAGTGGATTTGCTGCCTTCTGGTAAAACAAAAACATGTTTTAACAGGCCCCCAAATTGCCCTGGCTAGATTTGTTCTACATTCAAGAGTGAAGTCATGAATGATATTTCAGGTAAGTCTCACCTTCTCTATCTTCTATAATCTCTCAAGGTTCTTGAGTACATTAAAAACATTTCCCAGGAACATTATAAGAAAAACGGTCTTCTAAAGTACAGCTCACTGTATCATAGGAATTTTTTTCTATGTCCATTCCGTCGTTCTTCTTTTTATTTAAATTTATTTTTTTTTAATTTTTATTTATTTATTTATTTTTTGCGGTACGCGGGCCTCTCACTGTTGTGGCCTCTCCCGTTGCGGAGCACAGGCTCCGGACGCTCAGGCGCAGCGGCCATGGCTCACGGGCCCAGCCGCTCCGCGGCATGTGGGATCTTCCCGGACCGGGACACGAACCCATGTCCCCTGCATCGGCAGGCAGACTCTCAACCACTGCGCCACCAGGTGTTTTTTTATTGGCTGCTGCTGCGCGCGGACTTTCTCTAGTTGCGGCGAGCGGGAGCTACTCTTCATTGTGGTGGCAGGCTTCTCATCGCAGTGGCTTCTCTTGTTTCGGATCAAGGGCTCTAGGCACGCAGGCTTCAGCAGTTGTGACTCACGGACTCTAGAGTGCAGGCTCAGTAGTTGTGGCTCATGGGCTCTAGAGCACAGGCTCAGTATTTGTGGTGTACAGGCTTAGTCCTCCCTGGCATGTGGGATCTTCCCGGAGCAGGGCTCCAACCCTTGTCCCCTGCATTGGCAGGCAGATTCTTAACGACTGCGCCACCAGGGAAGTTCCCCATCGTTCCTTTTAACAAATGTCATGATTCAAGTACAGAAGTCCCAGGGAAATCCCTGGGCATATTACAGCATTTTGAATTTGCTAATTTGATTTAAGAGATAGCCTGAGTAACCTATGTAGAAGACATATCACACCTCCACTTCATATGTGTTGTATTTCCTTAAGTGTACAAAGGGCCTTGGAAATTCATAAATTAAACAAGATTGTGGGCTTCCCTGGTGGCGCAGTGGTTGAGAGTCCGCCTGCCGATGCAGGGGACACGGGTTCGTGCCCCGGTCCGGGGAGATCCCACATGCCACGGAGCGGCTGGTCCCGTGAGCCATGGCCGCTGAGCCTGCGCGTCCGGAGCCTGTGCTCCGCAACGGGAGAGGCCACAGCAGTGAGAGGCCCGCGTACCGCAAAAAAAAAAAAAAAAAAAAAAGATTGTTTCCCTTGGCAAGATAGCCGGCAGTGACAGAAGAAACCAAACCTGTGTATTTGCATAAGGCAAGAAGAGCTGTGATTTTACTCTGGACGCAGAACAAGGGCTGGGTACAATCCCAAAATCTAATTATTGATTATTTCTTTAATTTTATTTTTGTGCCAAAGATTGTTTCTTTAATGATGGAACAATGTTGCCAAATTAAGAGACCTTAGGCCCCCTTACCTCAGCCAACATCTTTGAAGACAAGACAGAATTCATTTCCTGTCTCCTTCCCCCCAAACCCTTCCTTGCATCAGAGCTTCTTAGAATCTCTAAGGAAGTCTTCATCTCTTTTCTGAGTTTTAACAAAACCGAAATCTCCTGGTCTTCACCACCTTGTCTTCTGTCTTGCTTTCATTTTATTTCTTAAAACTTTTTTTTTTTTTTTTCCTGTAAGGATATACAAAGCAACTATAAATTGAGGTTATCTCTATGGGTAGGGATGGGCAAGAGGGGACTTTTAACTTTGCTCCCTTCGGCACTCTTAAAATTCTGTTTTATTATAAGAATATATTACTTTCAAAATATTTTTTCTGATTAAAAGTAGTGAATGTTTATTGTAGATAATTTGTAAAACAGAGAAAAGTGAAAAGCAGGAACTCAAAGTCATTCCTGCCCTTGGCTGTACCTGGTTAGTCATCATCTAGAGCTGGCACCACTCAGCACTTCCCATGAGGGACCCACCTCGGGGCCTCCTCAGGGTGGGAAGGAAGGGAAGGGCTGGACCCAGGGCTGGGGAAATGTAACGTGGGATCTAGATAATTTTTATAAAGTCTCAACTAGTCCACATTTTCAGCCTCACCTCTACCCACTGCCACCTCCCTCACCTTCTGAGGAGGAGACTGGCTTGCTTCTAGTGTCCCCATAGCTCCCTGACCCCTGGGCACTTAGTGGTCATCTTTTTTGTGTATCAAGTCAGTCAATGTGCTTCTGTTTGCTTTCAAGCTTCTAAAATTTTGTCAACATCTCTAATGTGCTACTGCCTCCTTCTGTTCTTCACCCTTACGGGCTTTTGCCTTTTTCAGCCTTTTAACGTAACTTTGTAGGGTTTTCCAAGGGAGTAGAGGTTCAACTTGCCATCTTTAACTAGGAGTGCCCGTATTCTGTTTGAAATATTTTACGATATTTTTAATGACTACATAATAACTCTTGTATGTAGCTGTGCCATAATTTATTTAAACTTATGCACATGTATATTTTCACCTATATTATTTATTTCCTTAAAATAAAACACTACACGTGGACCTGTTGGACCTAGGAACATGAGCAGTGCGAAGACTCTTTGCAGGGACTTCTTCACATGGAAAGGTCATCCGATTTACGTGCCAGCAGAGGTTTATGGACGCGCTCTCTGCTCCGTCCCCACAAGCCACCCTCTCCCTGGAGGCGCTACTCTGCCTTACATCGCTTCTCCTTGAAGAGTGGTCCTTAATTCTCTGTTTGATTTTCCTTCTGTTTTGCTGCTGGTCCCTACACATAGCTCCTCCAGGCCTCAGGGAATCAGCTTCTTGCTCCGAGCTCACCGAACCAGGATCAGAATGTACTCCTGAAACACTCCACAGGGCTCCCTTCCAAAAATGTTTTGCATTTTGCATTTAGCCTGAATTTCCATTTTGGCTCTTCTGTATAGGAAGCTTCATCAGGATGCTGGTCCTTTGCTTCTCAGCCTCGTCACCTCTGCAGCTTATGGTGTGATATTCTCTCTGTTTGTCTACTTGGTGGGATGAATATTTGTGCCTTAGTTTTATTAGTCTGTATCTCAGAATCTCTTAGGCATTGCATGACTAAATCTGCCTATGATTTTGTTGGTCTACCCTCAGTAAAAAGAGAGCTTGCTTAAAAACTAGATGAGTTCTGTATATAAATATAATCTCTCTGCCAAAACCTTGCAGAGGAAAATGCTCAAGCTGCTACATTTTTCGCCATTTAAGTTTATCAATTTGAGTAATTTGTAGGTTGGGGAAAGAGGTCCCTGGGCAGTGCACCTTGGGCTCACCCTCTCCTAGTTCCAGACACATGTGGAATCTTTGAGGATACTCTACCACATTTAAAACCTAACTCTAAACAAGCTGAGAGCTTCCTCAGGGGTAGGGGTTCCTGTGCCCTTAATTCCATTTATTCTTCCAGTAAATAAAGTACCACCAATACTGTACCATTTAATATCTGAAGTCACAGAAACGCAGCACTAATTTTAGTCTTTAATGATAACATCCAAAAGCCAAAAGATAGGGATCAGACTCCATGAAATCCTCTCAATGCGTTTTTCTTGCTCTATCTTTTTGTGAGTGTTTCTGTCATTTCTTATTTTCTTTCTCTATTTTTGGGTATGTGTCAGCTTGTCCATTTCTATTGTTCACTCTACATACCAATTTCATTTTTTCTCTCCCATTTAGTTTTTCTACGCTTCTTTCCCTCTTCTTTAACAGGTTATAGTAGAATTCTTCTACCATCTACATTTTTGCTCTGTAATATTGAATAGTTGTCCATTTCCAGTTCTGTACATTCAATAGTTTTCTGTTCTCAATTTTCAAGGAAGATGACTGAAGTCTTTTTACGTCTCTCTCTTTAAAATATAAATTACTTTTGAATCATTTGGTTTTGGGCTGAATTTTTTTCCCTCTGTGGGTCAGTATCACCTGGTGGCAAGCTTTCTTGATACAACTAAGCATTCCTTGACCAACATTTCCAAAATGTTATGAAGGTTCTGCTATTTATTCCAGTCATTTCTATATGTCTATATAGTCTTCTTCTTGGTCATTTTAAAAGTCTTATTAGAAACATAAAAATAAGGTATATTTCAAATACAGATTTTTTTTTAAAAGCTAACATTTATTAACATTACCAGGCACTCCTCCAGGGATTTTACAGTAATCACCTCCCTTGAGCTTTGTTCAGACGTCCCCTTCTCAGTGAGGCCTTCTCTGGCAACCCTATCTAAGATGCCAACCACCTTGACATCTCCCAGTCTCTCTTGCTTTGTTTTTTCCCTTTGTGTTCCTTCCTTACCTAATATAATATATCTTTCATCATTTAGCTTCTTACTCCTCTCTCTCTAGAATATATGCTCCCTGAGGACAAAGGGTTTTATGGGCTTTGAGTATTGCTATATATCCCAGCACCTAGAACAGTACCTGGCAGACAGTGGGCCCTCAATAAATACTTGCTGAATGAGTAAACAAACTCATTTAATCTTCACCACAACCCCATAAGACATCTGCTATTATTATCCCCATTTTAAAGACGAGAAAACTGAGACTCAGAGCAGTTAGGTAACATGCTAAGGCTACAGAATTTGTAAGTGGAAGAGCTGGTATCCTAACGCCAGCAGTCCGGCTCTGTAGTCCTTGTTCTTAACAACTAACAGTGCTCAGGTGCCAATTATCCACATTTATTTTTTATTATTTTTTTTAGAGTGAACATCAGTTTTTTGTAAGTTTTTGTTTGTTTTGTTTTGCTTTATTGAGGTATAGTTGATGTACAATATTATATAAGTTACAGATGTACAATGTAGTGATTCCCAATTTTTAAAGGTTATACTCCATTTATAGTTATTATAAAATATTGGCTACATTCCATGTGTTGCAAAATATATCCTTGTAGCTTATTTATTTTATATATAATAGTTTGTACCTCTTAATCCCCTACTCCCATCTTGCAGGGCAGGGCAGAGCAGAAGACCTGAATAGACATTTTTCCAAAGAAGACATACAGATGGCCAACAGACACACGAAAAGATGCTCAACATTGTTAATCATCAGAAAAATGCAAATGAAAACCACAAAGAGATATCACCTCACACCTGTCAGAAAGACTATCATCAAAAAGAAAGCAAATAACAAATGTTGGCAAGGATGTGGAGAAAAAGGAACCCTCATACACTGTTGGTGGGAATGTAACTTGGTGCAGCCGCTGTGGAAAACAGTATGGAGGTTTCTCAAAAAACTAAAAATAGAACTACCACATGACCCAGCAATTCCACTCCTGGGTATATATCCCCTCCCCCAAAAAAAAACCAGAAACACTAATTCAAAAAGATACCTGCACCCCAATGTTCACAGCAGCATTATTTACAATAGCGAAGACATGGAAGCAACCTAAATGCCCATCAACAGATGAATGGATAAAGAAGGTGTGGTATATATACATACATACATACATACACACACACACACACACACACACACACAAGGGAATGCTACTTAGCCATTAAAAAGAACAAAATTTTGCCATTTGTAGTAACATACATGGGCATTATGCTAAGTGAAATAAATCAGAGAAAGACAAATGCTGTATGACACAGCTTATATCTGGAATCTAAAAAATACAACAAACTAGTGACTATAAGAAAAAAGAAGCAGACTCACAGATATACAGAACTAGTTGTTACCAGTGGGGAGAGGGAGTGGGGAAAGGACACATTATTTTTTAAAGAAAAAAATAAGAGAAAAAAATTAGAGAAAGTTGAAGCTCCTTTTTTAACCCTTTCCAGTTCTGATTCCCCTCCAGCCCTCCTCAGACATAAGTACTGTCCTGAAGCTGATGCATATCCATCTTCGGGTGTATATTTCCTATTTGGAACTATCTTCTAAGTGGCTTCTGAGCCACAAGTGAGAACCATGTGTAGAGGTGGAAAGGAGCTACACAATTGAAAACTCCCCAAATCCATCTCTCAGGTAAAGTATTGACTGCTTTTGTTCCTTCAACTTTCCTATTATTTTTGTTCTTTTTCTACTTACAGATACTCATTTTTCTAGCTGAAAATAGAAAACCTTATCAGACTGGAATAACAGTCCTTCTTGCTGTAGTTTTTTTTTCCCCAAAGACGGGATGAATTTGAGCCTCGTCAGAAAGCCATCTGCTGTGCACGCACAGACCTATTCAGAGCCAGAAAAAGAAAATGAAGGAGGGGGAAAGACCCAACTTACTCATCTTGAAACAAAGAGCTGTGGCTTGCGAGCTCTATGCCTTTGACAAAGGCCGACCCCAGGGCAGTATGCCCGACTGGGAGCACAGGGTTTGAGGAGTTCTGCATTGTGCCCGGTGACCTTGAGGAACTTTGCTACTAATAAAAGCAGACGCTTAACGAACAGGGAAGAAGGCGCCAAGTCCAGCCCCCCGAGTCCATATGCCAGTTCTCTATGGAAAATGGCCACTGGATTTGTGGCCTGCTGCCCATATCATTGTTGCCATCCCCTCTACTGGTTCCATTTCACTCCGTGTTATTCCTGTTGTGTCAGACCTTGCCAGTCTTGGGACAGGACTATCATGGAAGGATGCTCTGAGGTCTTCAGAAAACACTTCCTCCAATCCATGGGGCAACACCTGCTTCCGACGGGTACCTTTACACTTGCTGTTGCTGGCAGATCTTAAGCTAAGGGGCTGCCCACTCTTGGTTTCTCTTGAACTACTTTATTCTTTACCTTCCTCAAGTCACCACAGCAAAAAAATAAATTGCAGCACGGAGCCCCAGGTCCAAACCCAAGCATTTTCCTATTCTTGAGAACATTTAAATACTATTCTTTTTTTTCCAATTTAATTTTAATGTCTATCTTTATAAGGGCAAAAGAAATTTGGGCTGCATGTAAAACACTTAAATAGTATATAAATACATAACTTAGAAAGTTAAAGACCTTTCTGATCGTACCTCATAGAAAACGATTCAGTTTTATGTATATCCTCCCAGACTTCTTCACCATTCACATGCTTTTTCATTCATGCAAAACTCTATGCTTTAGTGCACTCTGTGCTTCCCATAGCAATTACTCTCCTATTTCACTTCTGGCTACCCGCTTAACATGCCTTTCCTCCAGACTGTAATCTCCATGAGGACCTAGACCCTGTCTGCCTTATTTAGCTGTTGTAACCCCAGTACCTACCACCACGCCTGGCACACCGTTGGCACTCGACATAAACTTACTGAAGGAATGGTCTCACTCTGGCCATGGGAAGCAGGCACAACAGGCTCTGTAATGCCTTTTTGCTGATAGGGAAACAGACTTAGAAACAATTCATGACTTGTCCACAGTCACAGCTATTATATAGTGGAGCTGAACCTCAATCCAGGTCTTTTGATTCCATATTAAAAGGTCTTTCCATTCAAGTACATCTTCCTCTTAATAATTGCCAGAGAATCATGACGATGTCTCCAACCAGAGGCTTCACTTTGTCCAACCCTACCCCATGAAGTCTCCATTTCACACAGAAGGGAAATGCATTCAGTTTTTTATTGTTATTGTTGTTTGTTTTTTGAAATTGAATTTTAGTTGGTTTACAATGTTGTGTTATTTTCTGCTTTACAGCAAAGGGATTCAGTCATATGTGTATATATTATCCATTATGGATTATCACAGGATATTGAATATAGTTCCCTGTGCTACAGAGTAGGAACTTGCTGTTTATGAAATGCATTCAGTTTTGACTTTTTTGAATTAGAAGTAAATAAGCTAGAGAGGAAAAATTATCCTTCCTTATTTCAGAAGTTAAAACAGTGTTCAGGGAGTGATTTGTGAGGTCGCTTGCTGAGCAAATTATTCAAACATGGAGTTCAGTTCTGCTTGGCCGAGCTAACAGAACTGTGAGCCTCTCTCAACTCTTGGCTCACTCCCACACCCCTGGGCTCCTGGCTGCACACAATTAGCCTCCAGGAGCTCCAGCAAACTTGAGTCTCCATGGCACCCACTGGAGGTGAGGATCTAGATGTGTGCTCCACGGGGCAGCGAGGCTCCACACAGCCACTTGTCTGCAGAATGACATTTCCATCCAAACTCTCAGGGCTGGCCAAAAAGTAATAGAATTGCAATTGGTCCAGAGATTCTCAAGCATGTGGCTCCTGGGAAGAGACTGACCTCCCAAATGACTCTCTTTTGTGGTATAATCCTTTTTTTATTTCTGCCACTCTTACATACAACTTAGCGCCTTTATTTTCAGAAGGGACAATTTTCTTCAGGGAAGAACTGTGCCAATTCCTCAACATTATATTGCAACTTAAAGCACATTTGTCTTCCTTCCCTTGTTTTCACTTTGCTTTAAGCCAGTTTTAGTCAGTAATTCTGATATAGAATAGCTAAAGGCAGTCCCTTCTACGCTCATTGCTTTAATCATAGAAAAAAGAATCCTTCCCCGTTTTTTTGGCGGTATGCAGGCCTCTCACTGTTGTGGCCTCTCCCGTTGCGGAGCACAGGCTCCGGACGCGCAGGCTCAGCGGCCATGGCTCACCGGCCCGGCCACTCCATGGCATGTGGGATCCTCCCGGACCGGGGCACGAACCCGCGTCCCCTGCATCGGCAGGCGGACTCTCAACCACTGCGCCACCAGGGAAGCCCCAGACAGCATTTTTTAATATCAAAATAAAATCCAGAAATATCATCAAAAGTTCATATAAAAATGAAACCATAAGATAGAAAATAGTAAAAATGTTTATAATTTGGGGATGGAGAGACCTTTATAACAT
>RJWK010029244.1:0-25367 GCA_004363435.1 Platanista minor | reverse complement strand
AAAAAAAAAAAAAAAAAAAAGGAGTGGAGGCATAATGAGAATAAAGGTATACTCTGTATACCATTCTTACCACTACTGTACAGGACTACTAGAACAACCTCTAAATTGGTATTCCTGTACAGTAGTGGTAAGAATGGTATACAGAATAGAGGACAGATTTGAAAAATAAATTGAAGCAAAATCAACAGAACCTATGGTTAGAATTGATTGGAGAAAGAATCATCAAAAGTGACTTCCAGCGGCTTCCCTGGGGGCTTAGTGGTTAAGAATCCGCCTGCCAATGCAGGGGACATGGGTTCGAGCCCTGGTCCAGGAAAACCCCACATGCCACGGAGCAACCAAGCCTGTGCGCCACAACTACTGAGCCTGCGCTCTAGAGCCCTCAAGCCACACCTACTGAGCCCGCGTGCCTAGAGCCCATGCTCCGCAACAAGAGAAGCCACCGCAATGAGAAGCTCATGCACCGCAACAAAGAGTAGCCCCCGCTTGCTGCAACTAGAGAAAGCTGTGCACAGCAACGAAGACCCAATGCAGCCCAAAAATAATTAATTAATTAATTAATTTTAAAAAACAAAAACAAAAAAAATGACTTCCAGAATTGTAGCTTAGGTAACTGGGATGGTGAAAGTGGTGCTCCCAACAGAGAAAGCAAAAGCTAGTTAATTGGGGGAAGATGGTTGGTTCAGTTTGGGATGTGTTAGATGCAAGGTGTTTTGTAGATATGCCTAAGAAAAGTTGGTTGCAGCAGGTTAAAGCTTTGGGAAAAGATTTGTATTTGGAAGTTATTAGTAGATGGTTGTTAAAACTTTGAGGGTGAGTGAAATGTGTAGAAAATTTTATAGAGTTGAAAAGAGCAATGTAATGAGCATAGAAATCTGGGGAACTCCCAACTTTTAAGCCCATGAAAGAAACTGAGGGAGGAGAGTTCTGGGACACAGAGGCTGAGACATTTGCTTTCTGGTAATTTAGAGCAGTTTCATTAGAAACCTTGGACTAGTAGCCAGTCGGAGTAAGTTGAGTAAAATGATGGTTAAAAAATAATAAGGTATTTTTTTCTTGGAACTTCCCTGGTGGTCCAGTGGGTAAGACTCCGTGCTCCCTATGCAGGGGGCCCGGGTTCAATCCCTGCTTAGGGAACTAGATCCCTCATGCTGCAGCTAAGACCTGGTGCAGCCAAATAAATACATAAATTTTATTTTTTAAGATTTTTTTTCTTAAGCAAGTTTGGGTATGGATGGAGGAGAAGTAGTGGATAACAGCAAACTGGAGTATCATGGAGGGTTTTGTTGGGGTCATTTGTATTTTAATGATAAGAGAGATTTTAGTGCAGAGGTCAGCAAACTTTTATTTAAAGGGCCATGCATTAGTGCAAAAGCAGCCATAGACAGTATGGATGGATTATAAATTGGCTGAGAAGCAGACTGACCAGAGTCCTTGTGACCTGAATATCCTTCAGAGGATGCATCTTTTCATATGACATTTTTAATCATTGTGAGCCTATGGTAAAAACTTCTGTGGAAGTTTTTCCACAACTAGCAGCCAACTTGGACTGAAAGTCTCTTAGCTAAGTTTAGCAGGATTTGGTTTTGTTTTGTTTTTCCATCCGCTAGTAATTTCTGTAAACTATTTGATGGTTCATGAGACCTCCAAAATTATCCTAATGACTATGGGGCTGAGCAGAGAAATAGCAAGTTAGCTATATCATCTCTCCCTTTAAGTAGAGTCTAAGAATCTTGGCTGTCATCTGTACTAAAAGCACTTTTCCATAGAAAACTCAGCTATATCATATGTGTGAAGAAATATCATTCATACTAATTTAACAATTCTAATTTGCTATTCTTGTCATGCAGAATATATTTTCAATGACATTCCTTCTCAAATTCAATTTTTTTAATTAAGCCTTTTCTTTTGAGGTAATTATAGAGCCACATGTACTTTTTTTTAATATTTTATTTATTTATTTATTTATTTTGGCTGCGCTGGGTCTTCATTGCGGCCTGCGGGCTCAGAGTTGCCACATGCGGGCTTCTTGGTTGTGGCATGCTACCTCTTAGTTGTGGCCTGCATGTGGGATTTAGTTCCCCGACCAGGGATCTAACTCAGGGCCCCTGCATTGGGAGCACGGAGTCTTACCCACTGGACCACCAGGGAAGTCCCAGAGTCACATGTACTTGTAAGAAATAATACAGAAAAATCCCTTGTACCCTTTACCCAGTGTCCCCCAATGGTAACATCTTGCAAAAGCGTAGTACAGTGTCAAAACCAGGACATTGGCATTGATACAGTCAAGATACAGAACATTTCTAATGTCTTTTGTGAAATGTCTGTTGTATCTTTTGCACACTTTCTAATTGGATTGTTTATTTGTTTATTGTTGAATTTTGAGTGTTATTTATATAATCTAGATACAAGTCCTTTGTTGGATATGTGGTTTACAAATACTTTCTCCTACTCTGTAGCTTGTCATTCTCTTAACAGGGTCAAGTTCAATTTTAATGCAAATAGTTCTGTGTTTAAATAAAATGAATTACCTAAGAAACGAGTTTTTAAAAACCAAGGTTTGCACAGCTGTCTAATTGATCATGTAGTGAGTGATGAAAGATGTAAGAAAAAGGGGTTTATCATAATAGAAGAGTGAAGTTCCATGCACTTTTGTTATTTTTTGAGTATGTGATTTCAGATCAGTTTTATTGTTACTAATTCTTATTTAGAATTTGGGAGAAAAAGACTGTACCTAATGAATTATTTCATAATAATTTTCTGAATAGTGAAAACTTAACCGGTTGGTTCACTTCAGTATTTTTGCTTTTAGCATCAGGTTTCAGATGATGATAAAGAAAAGGGAGAGGGAGCTCTTCCAACAGGGAAATCTAAAAAGAAAAAAAAGAAAAAGAAGAAGCAAGGTGAAGATAACTCTCCTGCACAGGTAGAGTATAAAACAGCAGACATCATTCATTAAGCACCTACTGCTGACTTGTGAAAAGATAATTTGCAGGTGCTAAGAAAATGTAGAGATATAAAGACACCATGTGAGACATCAAATTTACTTGAGAAGCATTTGAAAAGTCATAGAATGTTTTAAAGATTTTATGTGTCATACTGTAATAAAAATGTTATTGCTCTAAAGAAAATATTGTATAAACCAAAACCAAATAACTAAAATTCTAAATTAGATGCGCTTTATATTATGATGAAATGGAACAGGGGGTACAGTATTTCACACATACAAAAATTCTTTGAGTAATGGAATTTAGCAAATTAGAATTTTAGCACATTTAGAAGAACCATGCGCATAACAAGTGGAGTCTTTCCCTTGACTCTGAGTTTGCTGGCTGTTCCACTTGGTATCCTTTCCTGATTTTTCGGTTTCTAACAGAAACTTTCTATTTATATCACTCCTACATTTTCCTTTTCTTGTCTTTGGTTTTTCCTATCTGGGAAAGTATTTTTAGATCATTATGTAGATGAAAACAAAGATTTTAATTTCAAATGTACTAGATTACTGGAAATACGCATGGATTTGTTTTTGAAAGCATTATCACTATTACATTACAACTTATGAAAATCTTATTTCTTACTTATAACCATGTGGCTAATTGTTTTCATTCCTTTAAATGTAGGAGGTAACCAAAATTTCTAGAGGATAGGCTACATAGTAATTTTCCTACTTATTCTATTTGGAAAAAATTTCTGCGTGACTTTTAAAGAAGTATGTGTTCAGTTCTTTTTTGTTGTGGGAAGCACAACCCTTCATAAATGATACCAATCCATTATCAATATTAGTTTTTTCTCAGTAGTAATAGGTGGGCATTAAGGTTAACATAACTAACATCAATAGACATAAAAACAAAAACTATATAGTAGGTGTGCTTTTCTTTTTGCCTCTCCCGCTGTGGAGTACAGGCTCCGGACGCGCAGGCTCAGCGGCCATAGCTCACGGGCCCAGCCGCTCTGCGACATGTGGGATCTTCCCGGACCGGGGCACGAACCCGCGTCCCCCACATCAGCAGGCGGACTCTCAACCACTGTGCCACCAGGGAAGCCCTGGTGTTCTTTTCTTGTTAGCTGAACTAGCTGATGAGAAATGTTATTGATAGCCATACTTTGTTTAGTAATACTATCTGAAATCCATTTAGCCAAACTTTTTCTGGATTTCTGTGATTGATACTATGGCCTTTACTATTATTGCTTTTCTGGCTTGTAGATTAGGTGAGTTCCTTTTAAAAGAAATTTTGTGGGGTAGATGTATTCCTTAAATTTCAACTTAATTGGCAAAGGTCATTAAATTGTGAAAGTTCCTTTGGTATTCTGATATTCCTTTTAAAAAGTTTGATCTATTTTTTAAATATAGCGAATAAGTATACAGGTTTTATAGAGTGAGATCTGTATTCACATTTTAGTTCTGCCATTTACTGAGTTGTTTTTTGTTTGTTTGTTGTATTTTGCACAAGTTCCTTAACTGCATAGGTTGCTTTGAGAATTAAATGAGATATCCATGAAGTTCTGTGTAAAGTGCGTAGCACAGAGTAGCCTATGCATAAATGATTACGTTTGGGAATTGTTTTTTTTTTCCTTACCATTCACAATGATAGTCCTATTTAATATATTCTAATTCATACTTATTTCACATACCTAAGCATGTAATGTCTTTTAAAAAGTTTGAAGTCCTAAGAATGGAAATGTTTAAACTTGGAAAAGACCATAAAAATTATCTACACAAATTTTATTTTACAGTTGAGGAAACTGCAGTTTGGGGAAATCAAAGATTTGTCCTTGACGTAAGCATTTGTCCTTGACTTAGTTAGCTAGGTTGTGGCATGGCCAAAACTGAAATTCCTATCTGTGTCTTTTCTATTGTGTAAGCTTAATTTATCTAGAAAATGCACTTAAGTATAAATATTTCATTCCTTGAAGAAGTCATTAAGTGAAATGCTATTTCTAAAGTCTTAAAGTAGCGCCTAATTCCCCGTGTACTTTTTCTAAAAGGAAAAAAATACTTGTTTGGTTTAGTAAATTAAATGGTTCCCATTTGGGGATGTGAGTGTGTTGTTTTTTAATTCACAGTTGATTTAAATCCCTGAGGAAAGCAGGGATGATGAACGTATATTCCAAATGTACCTATGGTTAAAATTCTTTGAATAATTATTCTTTTATGCTCTTTTAAGCTGTTTGGGCAGTTTCTGAAATAAAATTATCTTCTTGGAATATCTTCTGGACAGTAGTACTATAAACCAAATAGATTTTAATTAGTAAAAATGAGTGATTTGTATCATCTAATGCACTACTTTTCTCTGTAGGACACAGAAGAATTAGAAAAAGAGATTAGAGAAGAGCTCCCAGTGAATACCTCTAAGGTCCGTCCAAAACAGGAAAAAGCTTTCTCTTTGAAGACCATAAGCACTAGTGATCCAGCTGAAGCGCTCATCAAAAATAGCCAGGTAACTTTCTGATATGTGAGGAATAAAATTTTGATGACTTGAGAATTGTATTAATAGTAGTATTTTATGGAGGCCCATGCTAAACATTTTAAATACACCAAATTGCCCTTACAACAACCCCACAAGAAAGGTACAACCCATTATATAAATGAGTTTAGAGAAGTTGAATAAGTTGGCCCAAGTCCCATAACTATCGGAGGCAAAACTAGAGAGAGCCACTAGACTGTAGTTTTTTCTTAAATATCTAGGCATACAAGGGATAGATGGCTTACAGAAGTAAGTGTGACTGGTTCCACTTTCCCAAAAGCATGTACATAATATAACATGACTATGGTCCGACCTCTCAGAATGTAGCATTTGTTTAAAATTTGCTGACAGTATCTTGAACTGTGTGCCGTCTGTGGAAAATTTTGATATGTCAGAAGGGACCATTTTACAAAAGGTCTAGACCAGTGACCCAAAGACCATAGCTCTTTAAAGTCTGATTTCTAATTTGGTGAGTTATATCATGTAGAAATATAAGAAATATGAATGACCATGAAATTCTGCATGTTTCGTTTATATACTCGTTCAAAAAATGTATTGAGAACCTACCACAATGCCACACACTATTTAAGGTTCTGGGGACACATCAAAGAACAAAGCAGACAAAAAAATCGCTGCCTCTATGGAGGCTACATATTTAATGAGACAGCTTTACACAAGAACCTGAATTACTGTTAAGAGAAAGAATTTGTAACAGTCTGGTACTAAAAATCTTAACCATACTTCCTGTTTGGACTTGATGCTTTTAATTCCCTGAGAGTATTTTAACATAAAAGAATGCAGTCTCAGTACATACATAGGACTTCCCTGGTGGTGCAGTGGTTAAGAATCCGCCTGCCAATGCAGGGGACACGGATTCGAGCCCTAGTCCGGGAAGGTCCCACATGCCGCAGAGCAACTAAGCCCGTGCGCCCCAGCTACTGAGCCTGTGCTCTAGAGCCCACGTACCTAGAGCCCGTGCTCCACAACAAGAGAAGCCCACGCACTGCAATGAAGAGTAGCCCCAGCTCGCCGCAACTAGAGAAAGCCCGCGGGCAGCAACGAAGACCCAACGCGGCCAAAAATATATAAATAAATTAATTTTTTAAAAAAATACATAAATGTAATAGTAAGACTACAAAGGGTCACATGACATTTTGATGTTTTAATAAGTCATTTTCAGAAGCCATCTTGTAAAGGCTGTTTGAGTCCTTCTGTGATTTAATATAGGTAAGTGAGAGAATAGTGGGGGAAAGAGATTTAAAATGAGTACTGAAACTTTTGGGTATGAAATAAATACAGGAAACATTATTAAAGTTGAACCAAGCAACATAAATGCAGCTTCAGATACCTGAGATAGGAAGAAGGAATCCTAGTAGTTACCTGGGTGCACACCTGCCTCTTTTTTCCTTTCCCATTGTGCTTTCTTGAACCCGTGGAGCCTGGAAGAACAAGGGGCAAGAGAAGCATGACTTACCCTTGTTTCTGTATTCAAAATAATCATCAGAGGTAGAGCTAAAGGGTGAGATGATCTCTTACTCATCTATTACAGCCTCAAGGCACTGTAACTGTTGGGAGTTTCTGTGTTACCTGTCCTGAACTTTCATTAACAGTCAGGCCTCATTCAGGCAAATCAGTTAGTTTACCTCTCTGCTCTGAGGTTGCAGGAGAAGGAAGATTCAAGAGTTCAGGCCCTATGCATTATGATTTCACTACCAGACTCAGTAGAACTCTGACGATTTGGACCTGAGTTTTACTAGTTGCTTTCATAGATAAGACTAGTAGCCATAGTCTGCTGTATCTGAGGCCATCTTTTTCCTTGGGGAGGAAACTGAACCTATTGCTGCTGCTGTTTGAGATATCCCTAACTCTTGAGAAGGACAAAAGGGAGTATCACCTACTGGTAGTTCAGAAATTTGCTATTTTCTTTTTGCCTTCACATGAAAAGGTTTTGAGGAGGTGAGAGTTAGTGGGAAGTGGGCAGAACCATTGAATACCAAAACATTAAAAAATCCTGTTACTTGTAATGAAAAAGAAAAATGTAAAAGTTAATGAAAATGGAATTATTCACTCTTATGTGAAATTCAGTAAATGTCTTGTGATTTTACACATTTATCCATTTTTATCCCAACCTGTATTTGTGGATATTGTAAATAAGGACTTATTTGGTATATGTCACTAGAGGGCAGGCATGAGTTGTAGCGCGTCTGCTGATAAACTATTTGGCAACCATGTTCATATTACTGCTATACGGCCTCTTGTATTACTATGATATTTATTATTTGAAATTTTTAATGAAAATCTAAGATAATTTCATTTCAAAATAGCCTATCAAGACTCTTCCACCTGCTATTTCTACCGAGCCGTCTGTTATTTTATCAAAAAGTGATTCTGACAAGAGCTCTTCCCAAGTGCCACCGATGCTACAAGAAACAGATAAATCCAAGTCGAATACTAAGCAAAATAGTGTGCCTCCTTCACAGAGTAAGTAATTCTCGTGTTTGGTTCTTTTGGTGTTCTCTGTACTGTCTATAAGTGTTACTATCTTAGAAGTCTAATAGATTACTTACTAGAGAGCATCCCTTTCCTCCTGTGCGAAGCCTAGATTCCTCGGACCCTTGTGGACCTCAGTTGGGAGGGCCAGGGAGCTGAAGTCACTTTAGGCCAGAATAGGTGGCCAAGGACATACACAGAGGAAGGCTGTGCCTGCCCTTAACTTGCCCAGTCCCTCCCTTTTTCTGTGCACATGTTCTTGAGACTGCAAATTGTTCTGTGCCCTTTTTTTTCACCTCTTTTTCTCCCTTTATCTACGTTTAGTGTCCATTTTACCCACTTTCACTTTTATTACTTAGATTGAGTCTTTTAAACAATGGTTTTTCTAGGTCAGAACTGATGAAATATCATCCATATCGTTAAAGCAAATAATACAGAGGAAAGGGAAGGAGGAAGGCAGCCAGAGAATATCCTAAAAACATGTTAACTAGAACTTGAAAATGTAAACATAAAATTTGAGGCATCATTAGTGGATTTCAAAGCATGTTTTTCTTGATACTACTTTCATATTTTTGAAACAGAACAGTATTTACTGTCCTCCTAACTTCTCTCTTTCCCCCCCCCCCCCCTTTTAGCCAAGTCTGAAACTAGTTGGGAATCTCCCAAACAAATAAAAAAGAAGAAAAAAGCCAGACGGGAAACGTGAATATTTTTTTTCCTGAATTGGACATGTGTTTGCAAACACTGTCTTGAAGATTATGCTGTTTATGCAATAATTTGTGAACATGTACAGAGTTTTATATAAATTTAAACCAATTTTTAAAACAAAACTGTGAACACAACCACCGTAAAAATGGAATCAAAGGAAAGTTAATTTATGAAATTAAGAGGTCAGCAGAATTGGAAGACACTTGGGGAAAGTCTTTTCAATCTAACAAGAACGATCTTAATTTAAGAATATTATCCTGGTTTTACAAACAGTGCCCTGTTTACAACAGATTGTGCCCTGTCTCATCTGCAGCTGAGGAATAAAGGATTCTGATTAGAGAGAGGGTTGCCTACATATTAGTAGGCAGCTTCTTGGATCTTATGCACGGAACTTAAACCATTTGAATCTGTTTTATGCTTAAATCAAAGTGCTTTGATCAAATGCGTAATCTGCCATATCTTTACATATTTGTTGGTAGCAGTTTGTATTAAAGAAATCACAAGTGCAAATAAAAAGTCATTTATCATTTAACTAAACTGTCATGGTTTAGTTTACAATTTTTAAAAAGTTCTTAAAACATTCAAAATGCAGTTGACACTTGTATGGCTTACGAAGTTATTTTTGATAGTCTTACTTTACTTGAATTGTTCAAAGTATAGTATATTTTAAGTTAAGAAAGGTAAACTATATATTTGTTTTATACTTTTAAGGTTCAGACTCACAAATAATGCTCTTGTTGATGATTTGAGAACTTTCAGGCAAAATCCACCTTACATTTGTCCTTCCCACCAATTCCTTTCTTTCCAGCATCGACTCTTCTTCATTACTAATACATTTTTGACTTTAAAAATGAAATCTTTCACAAACTAGTTATACAGACAGAACTTTGATTATATGATGGAGAATGAAAAACTAAAGTCAGACAGCTTTAATTGACATTGTCAAGACCTCCAGTTATCAGGAATACATTTTTTTACTGCCTTAACCTGTAGTGCGTAGAATATGCATCAATTTCTTGAAGGGGATTCGTGTTTTTATAAGAATTTTCATGTAATTATTGCAATCGTGATCAAATAAGGAACGTTTCCTGCTTGAAACTGTATTGATTTAAATGATGTGTGAGATGTTTCACCATTTTCAGGCACTGTGTAATTCTATTGTAATAAACTGGCAGGTATCTTTGTAACTATAAATAGTGCATGCTCAGCCATGTACACTGTAAATAGCCTTTACCAAACGTGTTTGACAAGGACCATAATTAACATCACTTAGTGAATTGTGATAAAGAAAAAAGCCATGATTTATTCGATGTGATTGGCTTGTTTTCCTGTGGCGCCAAGAATGAAACTGTTTAACAGCTGTAACCAATGGTACTGATCTGTCCATCCAATCTTGTCTTTATTATATTTGACTGTGGTTTGATAGTATTGCATTGTCACACTAGGAAAGCTAAAGAAACAAAATGCTTTTAGTTTTGCTGAAGACTGGCCTTATTAATGGACAGCTTTCCTAACAAGTGATTATTAACTTTTATCAGGTGTTAACATCTGTTTCAGGAACATGGCAGTATGTTTACATGTCAGAAGTTTTGTTTAATTCTATATTTCTAAATTGATTTGTTTAAATAAATTCAGCAAATGGATAGCATTGTTTTTATTTGCTTCAATATCGGGGTACATAAGCTAAAGTGCCAGGAGAGGATTTCTTCAAATGACTGTGCTCTGTTCGCTTTATATAGATTCTTCCTAAAGAGATCCAAGGGTTCCTACATTGCAGCACTTTGTAAAGGTATCACAAAGGAGAAATGAATAGGGAGTCTGTGTAACTTTAGAATGTGCCAAAAGGTCTGTGCTCAAAAAATTTAATTGAACTCTCTCAACTCTACCTCACCATTTCTTTATCTTAGAATTGTGTTGGCTACGTCGAATGTCGGACTTTATTTCTCCAGCTTAGTATCTCTCATTCAACCACCAACACCAGGTGTTAGAAACACCATCTTTTGAGGGCAGATTCGGTGTGGAGACCGAGAAGCGCACTGCTAAATTGGGGTGGATCCAGGATGGAGATACCTGTCCCTTCTCTCTGGCTCAAGAACTAGGGCATGGATTTTTATGTTTTAAGAGATGGCAGCTATGAGTGATAAAATTAATAAGTTCATTCTCTTACACATGCATGAGATGCAAGCTCTTGCACAAAGTATCTTTGTTCATCGCTCTTCACTTGTTCCATAAAGTTGTTTATGTGACATGAAAGCAGTTTCTGGCATCTGAACAGAGGAACTGTTTTCCAATATAAACTCAGAAGGCAATAAAATCAAGGTAGTGATTCAGGGGAGAGAGGGGAGCCTTGTTGTCCTTTGGAGGCTTGGATTGGATGCTCCCCAGACCACTAGTAGGGAGATAAGTGATCCCTTCAGGCTTTGTCAGGCCTGGAGGGGACCCTTGTTGGGATTAGCAAACAAAGCCTCCTAGAGAAACTACTTAAAACTCTCCCTCATCCTGACCTGTCTCCCGGTAATTAACTGAATGAAAATCCTTCCCTGTTATGGAGCAGGGAGTAGTGGGTTAGGACTTCCCCAGACTGGAATCCTACCTCTCTGTATCCTGAATTGAGCAAAACAATAGTTGAGAGAGTCCAAAAAACAAGTATTGAAATAAAATGTCATTAATGTAACTGACCGTGTTTACTTTGTGCATGCATTTTATTGGGCGGGCAGTGGGAATGACTCATCTGAATCTAATGGTATTATTTCTTAGGCTAATCCAGTTTGTACTTGGGTTAAAGATATTGAAGGGCAATATTTAACTACAGAGTTTAGTTTTTCTTAATTACAAACAGTCCTCTATTAATAGTATGAAATATCTTTCAAAATTTAGAATTTAGGATGTCTAACAGATGTCTTAAGACTTTCCTGTAAGCTCATTGCACAAACTGGAATTACTTTCCAAAAGACTTAGGGAATGCAAATATGTTATTTGTAAAATGCATCGAGTATTGTAAATAAAACAAACCATTTTTGATTTAAGTTGCTCTTTACAGTTCTCTTACGGGAGGGCACTTCGCATCCTAAGCTAGTCTAAAGGCAATGACTTTTTGATGTTCTTGATGTTTCTAAACTATAGGTTCTAAATGTTTCAAATGTTCTTGATGCTCTGAAACCATAGATGTATTTGCAGGCTTTACCACTGGCAAGTCAAGTATTTGGCGTGAAGCATCTCTTGAAATGTCCCTGTTCGTGACACAATGTTCTCTATGGCAAACAGCTTCCATCTTATATCATCTTAGCAGTAGATGTAACTGCCACCAGGTGTAGTGTATCACTTGTATCAACCTTTTAAATTAAGGAAATTAAACTCAAATTTGGCATTATATATTAGTATGGCTGTGTCCTAAACAATAGTGACTTACTATAGAAGTTTATTTCTCTTGCATGTAAAAAAAAAAAAAGAGAAAGCAGGCCAGGGCTACTCTGACACTCTGCAGGGCCAGGCATCCAAGGTCCTTCTGTGTTGCCCTTCCACATTCTCAACATGTGGCTTTCGTGTCACGGTTGCAGACAGCTGCAGTAGCTAGAAACCTCCTTCTCAGCATTTCTGCTCCCTTCCTTTAAGAACACTTCTTCAAGTTACTCACACCACACAGGCTTATCCACCCAAACTCAATCACTTGATCCTACTAGCTACAGAGGGGGATGGGAAGTGATAGTGTTTATCCTGGGCTGTCAGGGGCCAAAGTAACATTTCAGGATTCATTACTGAGGAAGCAGTGGATATCAGGAACAGCTAGCAGTCTTCTGTCACATGATTGACTATGTTGTGTATATCCTGCAGCCAAGCGTCACTTCTGAGGTCAGGTTTTAGCTTTTCCAATTGAGCGGAAATTTTAAAATCTCTTGCATGCTGCTCAGAGTAGCAGCTAATAATGTTTCAACTTATATGTAATAGATTGTGGAAAAATTTCTGCCACTCGGTGGCTGCTTGAAATCCTAGAGACCCGGAGGCTTCAAAAAACTTAGCAGCCTGCTCTCACACCTACACTGCAAGTATAGACTCTAACAATTTTCAGTAGAAGTTACCCTGGTGCGTAATGTAATCTTTAAAAAATTAAAAGGCACTGTTACTATTCTAAATACTTTAACAGAATGATTTCTAATGCTAGCATCAAGAAAGGTATATGAGGTGCATTGTAAGTTGTTTGCTACCTACCTAGTTAACAATACTGAGGTTCATGAATAGGCTAATCTGAAGAAAATTTTAAGCAGATTCAAGGTCATCCCCATGATAATGGCATTCTCTTTTTTGTATGTGTGCTTTCCTTTTTTGTTTATTGTATCAAAGCATTCAAAATGAATATATGTAACATGTACATAAATTATAAAGCATAATAAAATGAACACCTCTGAAACCACCATTCTGCTTAAGAAATAGAACATTACCAGTAGGGGGATCTTGGGGGTGAGCTTGCCGTTCGTTGTTGTCAGGTAACAGGACCAAGGCGGGGTGTAGGGGCGAGCTGAGGAGGCATGGATGAAAATAGCTGCTCTCAGGCGCCCAGCTGGGCACAGCTCCGTTTCGGGGCCACAACTGAGTAGGGGTCCCAGGTAACACATAGCCTGGTCTTGGAAGGGTGTCATGACAGCCTCGCTGCTACTGCTTCCTCGAGTCACTCCACGGACATCTGTTGGGAAATTGTTGTAATAAGTATGCATACGCACAGTGAATCTGAACATGAATAGTGCCCTCGGAGTTGCGTAGTGCACGCTTTACGTGGCAGCCTTCCCCCAGGGAAAGAGGATAGGGAGGCTCTTTTCTAGACAGGAGCTTCCCCCAGGGTTCAGAAGAGCAGTGCGTGTCCTTAGGGTGAGGGTTCCTTGCGAAGTTTGCTGAGGGGGCTGCAGACATTCTGAAAAACACCACAAGGGTGTTTATTGGCAGGACAACCAGAGCTGTTAGCTACTTAAGACCCTGGAATTACGAATGATTTCTTTCTCTTCTAAACTGTCTTCAATAATTTAAAATATATATTGCCGGGAAAATTTAGAGCTATTTCCATTTCTCATCAAAACTGAAATTACCACAATAAAGAACAATGGAAGAAAACCTACCTTAGCACTGGAACGAGGAAAGGGGCATCCAACTGCCAGAAACCGGGGGGCATTTCTATTATTAGCAATCAAAATCGAGAAATTTATTGAAAGAATAAAACAGGTATAATGTCAGGAAATCTAACATTTCATTTAATCGCAAGATTAAAGCAGAAAAATTACATGATCATGACACTAAGCTGAAGAAGTATTATAATCCAACAGCTATTCCAAATTTAGATTTTAAAAACTTGAAGTAGGTGAAATACTAAAGTCATATCCATTAAAGTCAGAGCAAGGCAGGGTTTCTTGCTAGTCAACATTGTCTTAGGTATGAACAGTTTAAAAAAATGCTTAAATTGGGACTTCCCTGGTGGTCCAGTGGTTAAGACTCCGTGCTCCCAATGAAAGGGGCACGGGTTCAATCCCTGGTCAGGGAAATAGATCCTGCAGGCTGCAACAAAAGATCCTGCGTGCCTCAACCAAGACCCGGCGCAGCCAAATAAATATTAAAAAAAAAAAAAAAAAACATAGAAACCATCTGTATTTTTAAAAAATGTTTCAGGGCTTCCCTGGTGGCGCAGTGGTTGAGAGTCCGCCTGCCGATGCAGGGGACACGGGTTCGTGCCCCGGTCCGGGAAGATCCCACATGCCGCGGAGCGGCTGTTCCCGTGAGCCATGGCCGCTGAGCCTGCGCGTCCGGAGGCTGTGCTCCACAACGGGAGAGGCCACAACAGTGAGAGGCCCGCGTACTGCATAAATAAATAAATAAATAAAAATAAAGGGTAACAAAGGTGATTAAAATCTCATTTTTAGAATTCATTGAGAATTTATCTAGGTTACTTTCATTTTATGCTGCTCTTATCCTCGCATTGACATCCAGAGGATACTGACACCAAATTGCTTTCTCAATAGCACAAGTGATTTATAACTTTCCTGAGGCCTGCAGTTCTATTTTGCAATGTGTGCCGTTCCTCAGTAGAAACCGATGAGAACTTTCTTTGCTTTGTAATAGTCTTTCGAATGAAAGAATTGCTTGCTCTGCAATATATTATTCAACTTTATAAGCAAAACCTTTTATTTAATTAAATGTTTTTTATTTTGAGATAATTGTAGATTCATATGCAGTTGTAAGAAATAATACAGACCCCTTCACCAGTTTCCCTCAGAGGCAATATCTTGCAAAACTCCAGCACAACGTGGCAAGCAGGAAATTGACATTGGTATGACTCAACATCTTATTCAGATTTCCTCAGTTTTAGATGCCCTTCTGTGTGTGTATTTAACCCTATGCAATCTAATCACATGTAGATTTGTGTAATCCGCACCAGTTAAGCTACACAACAGCCCCATCTCACAATGTTCCCCTTCTACAATCACACACACTTTCCCAGCCCCACCCCTGTCCATAACCCATGGCAACACACACTCTGTTCTTTATCTGTATAATTTTTTCATCTCATGAATGTTATATAAATGGAATCATACAGTGTGTATCTATGGGGATTGGCTTTTTCACTAAGCGTAATTCCCTTCAGATCCATCCAAACTATTGTACTAATAGTTTATTCCTGTTGTTGTTGTTTTTGTTGTGTGGCATCCCATGGCATATTTGTATACAGCTTATTTAACCATCTGTCCATTGAGGACGTTTGGATTATTTCCAGGTTTGCGCTGTTATGAAGAAAGCTGCAGTGAACATTCGTGTACATATTTTTAGTTTTCATTAATCTGTGATAAATGCTCAGGAGTGAAATGACTGCATTGTGTGGTGATTGCTTGTTACATTTTGTAAGAAACTGCTAAACTATTTTCCAGAGTGGCTATATACCATTCCCCAAAAGCAAAGCTTTTATTTATTTATTTATTTTTAATTAATTATTTATTTATTTTTGGCCGCGTTGGGTCTTCACTGCCGCGCGAGGGCTTTCTCTAGTTGCGGCCAGCGGGGCTACTCTTCATTGCAGTGCACGGGCTTCTCATTGCGGTGGCTTCTCGTTGCAGAGCACGGGCTCTAGGTGTGCGGGCTTCAGTAGTTGTGACGTGCAGGCTCAGTAGTTGTGGTTCACAGGCTCTAGAGCTCAGGCTCAGTAGTTGTGGCGCACGGGCTTAGTTGCTCCGTGGCATGTGGGATCTTCCTGGACCAGGGCTCAAACCTGTGACCCCTGTATTGGCAGGCGGATTCTTAACCACTGCACCACCAGGGAAGTCCCAAAACTTTTAAAATAAGGGCCAATTTGGAAATAAGTTCAAATTCTGTTGAAACCAGGTGTTTTATTAAAATAAATTTGCTTTAACCCAGGTAAGCTCTGGTCTCCCCATTAGATCCTGCTGCTGCATACTAGACCAGAAAATCCACTTGGGGACGGTTGATTTGGTTTGTTATCACCTAGAGCTTGATCATGTTAGAAATAACTGAAGTGAACATAAAGTTCTGAATAGTCATCTCCTCTGCACCCTATGGGTAACTGATAAAAAATGTGGTGAGGCTGGTGAGTTCTGGGTTAAGAGCGGTCATTAGGAATATTAGAAAAAGTAACAGAGATATTTTTTCCTGGTGAAATGTTAAGCACAGTTGAATCAAAAAAAAAAAATTTATAAACTTGCCACAGAAGGACAAATACTGCATGATTCCACTCACATGAGAAATCTAAACTAGTCAAACTCAGAGAAACAGAGAGCAGAATGGTGGGTGCCAGGGGTTGAGAGAGAGGGAGATGGGGAGTTGCTGCTCAATGGGTATAAAGTTTCAGTTATGCAAGATGAGTAAGTTCCAGAGATGTGCTGTACAACACTGTGCCTATGGTCAGCAAAACTGTACTGTGCACTTAAAATTTTGTTAAGAAGGTAAATGTCAGGACTTCCCTGGTGGCGGAGTGGTTGAGAATCAGCCTGCCAATGCAGGGGACACGGGTTCGAGCCTTGGCCAGGGAAGATCCCACATGCTGCGGAGCACCTAAGCCTGTGCGCCACAACTACTGCCCTCTAGAGCCCGTGCACCACAACTACTGAAGCCGGTGCTCCTAGAGCCCGCGCTCCGCAACAAGAGAAGCCACCGCAATGAGAAGCCCGCGCACCGCAACAAAAGGTAGCCCCTGCTCGCCACAACTAGAGAAAGCCCGCGTGCAGCAACGAAGACCCAAAGCAGCCAAAAAACAAATAATAAATTAATTGATTTAAAACAAAAGTAGAGGGTAGATTTCATGTTGTGTTATTTGTTTGGGGGGTGGGAGGGGCACACCACATGGCATGTGGGATTTTAGTTCCCCCATCAAGGGACAGAACCCCTGCCCCCTGCAGTGGGAGCACGGAGTCTCAACCACTGGACGGCCAGGGAAGTCCTCATGTTGTGTTCTTATCACAGAAATTAATAAGTAAATAAATAATAAAGCTCTTTCTTTGACAGAGCCTTGAAAATCAAGAACACAAGGACTTCCCTGGCAGTCCAGTGGTTAATAGTCCAAGCTTCCACTGCAGGGGGCACGGGTTCGATCCCTGATCTGGGAAGTTCCGCATGCTGCACGGGGCAGGGGTGGGTGAACTATAAAAAATCAAGAACACATACTTCTAACAGCAACATCCTTGAGAGACTGAGAATCTCTGAGGCCTGATGTTAGGTGTGTGAAGAGAAAGCACTGACACCCTACCCTCCTATTATTCACGTAAGGTTACAAAGGGCTGGAGAATATTACAAGTCAGAGAGCTTGAAGTCATGAACAATATAAACAGTGGTCAGTTCCAGGTAAAAGACCTTCTTGGAAAGTGTATACACACTATGTCTATTATCATCATAAATTTAAATAGTTTATCTGCCAGAAGCTTTCTTTCTGAGAATTTGAACTCTGACGAATAAGTATTGTATAGCCTTCAACATCAATGCTGTGTAAGGCCGTAAACATCTGGCCATAATGTAGGGATGGAGCCCAAAATATTTCATCACGTAAATCACATAAAATCTAAGGTGTTTTTGCAAAATAACGAAAAACACTATTTTTTTCAGCCAATCTATACTGTCTCATAAGGCATAAAAGTAAAGGTAAAGGGACTTGATCACATCTGGCCAAACCCTGGTCTGAGTAGGTGTTGAATGATCGTCACAAGGCAGTTCCTTTTCAACCTCCCCCAGAAGAAGGAAACAATTTGCCTCACTATCCCCTCTTGCCAAGTGAGAATGGGGCCTGGGCAGAGGAGGGAAGCAATCTAAGTAGATTTCAGTCCCTCTTATCTCAGGGCTTGTCAGGTCTGGGCTTTCCTTGTTTGTTTGTTCTAGGAAATTGTATTTACTCATTGCACGTTTGTAATAGGAAGTTGAGTTTTCTACTATTTAACTCACTCTGTGCCTTCACCAATCTCTCCTTTTTTTAAATTAATTAATTTAGTTAGTTATTTTTGGCTGCACTGGGACTTCGTTGCTGCACGCGGGCCCTCTCCAGCTGCGGAGAGTGGTGGTGGGGAGGGGGTCACTCTTCACCCCGGTGCACAGACCTCTCACTGCAGTGGCCTCTCTCCCAGCAAAGCACAGGCTCCAGGCACACGGGCTTCAGCAGTTGTGGCATGCAGGCTCAGTAGTTGTAGCTTGAGGGTTCTAGGAGCAAGCACAGGTTCAGTAGTTGTGGCACATGAGCTCAGCTGCTCCATGGCACGTGGGATCCTCCCGGACCAGGGCCCGAACCCATATCCCTTGCACTGGCAGGCGAACTCTTAACCACTGTGCCAACAGGGAAGTCCTGCCTTCACCAATCTCTTTAAAGTCGACTTGACCAGTAGAAAAGCTATTCAGATCTTCTTGGAGTTAGGAAAATTGCACCAGATTTCATCCACGTACCAATTTTGAAGCATGGAAAGATAAAGAGTGATTATAATTTTATTATGTATTTATTTATTTGGTTGTGCCAGGTCTTAGTTGCAGCATGTGGGCTCCTTAGTTGCAGCTCACTGGCTCCTTAGTTGTGGCACGTGAACCCTTATTTGCAGCATGCTTGTGGGATCTAGTTCCCTGACCAGGGATTGAACCCGGGCCCCCTGCCTTGGGAGCATGGAGTCTTAACCACTTCACCACCAGGGAAGTCCCAGTAAAGAATGATTATAGCAGAAAGGTTTTTAAAACACAGTTTAGAATTTGGACTTAATAGCACATCACACATTTGATTGTTCTTACAACAAAAGCACCATCAGTAAAATACACCTACTGATGGTAGGATGGAGTATGAGTTGATTCCAAGTCCACAAATCTCAGATCTTATTCCTAGTCATAGATATCATGTATGTAACATCTATTTCATAGTAGGGGCTTTATGTTTGCTATCTCAGATGCTCACAAAAGCTAACTTAAGGAACTTTAAGTAATAGTCTCAAATCCCAGAGAGTCTGTGCAGCTGTGAGGGCTCAAGGAATCGAACCAGCATCTCAGGCATCTTGCTAACTCAGTATTTTTCAAGCCAGTGTTGTGTGACCACTGTATGGGAGTTACTAGTTGAGTCTCAAAATTGTGTTCCAGAGTCAAAGTTTAGGAATTCCAGTATACTGTATCCCCCTTTGTAGTCTGCCATTCATATCAGCATATTAGAGTTTCAGAGAAACGTTGCATCTAAAATAAGTGTTTAACTCCGTTTCACTTAGTCGTCCCCAAATATGTTTGGACTTGGAACTCTTTTTTTTTTTTTTTCAAGGAATTCCTGGTCACATCCTGGAAACTTACTGTAATTGCTGTTGAGTTGACCTCTACTGAGGAATCAACTACTGAGGCCTCCAGCTGAGGACCAAGGGGCATTAAGTACCACGTGTTCTAAAGGGAATGGCCATCACCAGGGCACTGTTCTGGTCCCTGCCCTCCCATCAAGTCAATCCTCGTAGCCCACCCAAGAAGACTGGGGAGGGGAGTTGAGAGGAGTCACAAGAGTAGAAGACTGTTGGCTCAGAGCAGGCTTTCCCTGCCCTCTTTGTGAGGTGGATGGTGGAGGTCCTTCACCACCACCCCAGCCAAACGAGGAGGGGCTCCCCGAGAAACTCTTCTGAAGATTTGGGTCCCTGTACTGCACCAGGAGGTCATTGACACAAACAAGTCAGTGATAGCAGAGAAAGCAGAGAAAACCCCTTGTCAGGGTTCTCTAGAGAAACAGAAACAGCAGTGTGTGTGTGTGTGTGTGTGTGTGTGTGTGTGTGTGTGTAATTGTGTGGGAGGGCCTCATCCAATCGGTTGATGGCCTTAAGGGGAAATATATATATGAGCTTTCTAAAATAATTTTTTAAATTAAGACTTCATTTTTTCGGGACTCCCCTGGTGGCGCAGTGGTTAAGGATCCACCTGCCAATGCAGGAGACAAGGGGTCAAGCCCTGGTCCAGGAAGGTCCCACATGCTGTGGAGCAGCGAAGCCCGAGCTCAACTACTGAGCCTATGCTCTAGAGCGTGAGAGCCACAACTTCTGAAGCCCACACACCTAGAGCCCGTGCTCCGCAACAAAGAGAAGCCACCACAATGAGATGCCCACACACCTCAACGAAGAGTAGCCCCCGCTCGCCGCAACTAGAGAAAGCCCGCGTGCAGCAACGAAGACCCAATGCAGCCAAAAATAAATAAATTAATTTAAAAAAAAAAAGAATTTATATCCAGCCCCTTATTATCCAATTGTTCATTTCTTTAGAGCTGTAAAACTTAAAAGGGAAGAATGACCAAGTAACATTTTAAAGAGGAAACTGGGGTGATAGTGAGGACACTTAAAATCTCCCACTTTATCCTTCTTGTTTCAACCAGCCGCTCGATTGAGATTTATTGAATACTTACTGTAAAAGGCATAGAATTAAACTCTGAAGGAAAGAGGAAGGTGAGCCCAGCAAGGCTCAGATCTGCTGCCAGGAATTTATTCTAAACATAGTACTGAATAAACAGCCATGTCTGTTTAGCTCAGTGCTGTATCTCTGGCACCTAGAACTAGTAATCAGCCTGACTCAGGTGCTCAAAAATTTTTTTTCAGTGACTACATATATAAAGGGATCCATGTCACATGTGTTGCCCACGTTATCCAGAAGGTATGCGTAAGCTAACGATGCAGACCTGTGTCACCTCTGTGCCTAACTTAACAGTCAACAGCTCTACTTTCCTTTTGCAGTGCTGAGCGCCTCCAATGTTCAAGGCACTATGTTAGGTGCAGGGATACAGCAGTCAACAAGGTACCATCACAAATCAATCCCTCATCTTACCAACTTGCCCTTATAGAGACATCACAGAAGTAAGCAGGTAATGGTGGGAGAATAAGATAAATGTGAGCTCAGGCCAGGAGAGCACACGTCCCCATGACAGAGCCTGATTTCTTTGGGACAGCACTGCACCCTCCCCCAACCTCCTCTGGAGCTCGTTGCGGGGAGCAGATGAGTTAGTACCCTGCAGTGGTATGTAGGCCAGGGAAGGCTGCTTGAAGGGATCTGACTTATTTTGTGATTTGTGCCTGGGTCTTAGTTTATAAAGGATACTGAATGATGATGCCACCAGGGCCCTGTGGAGAGGTAGCAGGGCCAGTCAGGACACAGAAGCAAGGGGAAAGCACAGGCCGCAGCCTTTATTGTGTTTTCCGAGGGAAAGGCAAGCTTAATGTTGGCTCGTTGAATAATTCCAGTGGGCTTTGGGGCATAAGGGCTGTCCTTAGCTGTCTGGCACCTGGCCCCAGGTTGATTAGGGCAGGGGAAATGTTGGCTTGGTGTGTGAGAGTGAGATAAAGGAAATGGTTCAGAGTGGATCACAGGGGAGATGCAAACAACCTCGGCCGTTAGTTTTCTCTTATGATTAATGGATGCCAATTAGACAAATACAAAATCTAAAATGCTTCACCTGCAATGTGGACACGATGGCTGGAGCAGTCAGCCTGGACTATGAGGTGATCCGTGCTAGCACAGGGGGTACAGAAAGGAACCTGGGTCCCCAGTGACTGACTGCCAAGCTGCCAAACCACCCTGGACGGTTTATCTCCACATTCAGGTCACAGGAGAGAGAAATCGAACTTCCATCCTGTTAAGCCACAGTAGTCAGGCCTCTGTAATGAGTAGCCAAAAATCATCCTGAGGATAAAAGCGCCTAACTCAAATAGGGTAAATCAGAGAAGACTTGCCTGAGGAGGTAACATCAAAGGCAAGACGCTGGCAGACAAATCAAAGAGGTGGGGAAGAGCGTTGGGTAGGGGGACCAGCACGAGGGAAGAAGACCCTGGGAGGAAAGGTGTGCCTCACGCAGGGGCCAAGGAAGCGGGTGTGGCTGAGCTGACAGTGCAGCTCGCTGGAGCCCCGAGGGCAGGGCGGGGATGCGAGCAGTGATGAGCGAGGCAGCCAGGGAGACAGCAGGGCAGAATCCTAAAGAAGACCTCGGAGGCCGGGTTAAAGGGCTTAGCTTTGATGACGCTAGGAGGCCCATCAAAGGCTTTCCAGCATGGGAGTGACATGACCAGATTTGCTGATCTTTCCGGCTGTTCTGTGGAAAACAGATCAGAGAGGGGAACTAGCTGAATGCAAGGAGAGGTAGGTAGGAGGCTGCTCAGGGGAGCCCACTCATCCTGGTTTGCCAAGGACTTTCCCAATTTTAGCATTGGGAGTTCTGCATTCCAGGAACCTCACTCTCCACCCGCTATCCCGGGCCAACAGGGACATCTGGTCACCCTAAGGCTGCTGCGTGACGCCAGGTGAGAACTATGGCGGTGGGGACGAGGATGCAGGGAAGGTTCCAGGTTACTGCACAGTGAAACGAATGCCACCTATCTGACCTTGCTCAGACAGAGCTCCCGCACTCAAAAATCGCATCGTGTTTCAGACATCAGCACGAAATAATGCCATTTGCAGCAACCTGGATGGATTTAGAGATGATTATACTAAGTGAAGTAAGTAGCACAGAGAAAGACAAATACCGTATGATATCACTTATACGTGGAATCTAAAAAATAATACAAATGAACTTATTTACAAAACAGAAACCGACTCACAGACACAGGAAACAAACTTATGGTTACTAAAGGGAAAGGGGGGAGACAAATTAGTTTAGGATTAACAGATACATACAAGTGTATATAAAATGGATAAACAGCAAGGTCCTACTGGATAGCCAGGGAACTATAGTCAATATCTTGTAATAACCTATAATGGAAAAGAATCTGAAAAAGAATAGATATATGTATAAATGAATCACCTTGCTGTGTACCTGAAATTAATACAACATGGTAAACCCACTATACTTCAATTAAAAAAAAAAAGAAAAAGAAAGAAATCACACTAGGGAACGCTTTGTGAGCAGAAGTCTGGGTAGGCCAGAACTACAAGACCACCAAACTCCAGGAGGAGGATAAATCATGATGGTCAAGGTCTAAAGCAATTCCTTTTGATTGACAAAAAAGACCAAAAAATAACATTTTGCTCTGGATGCAAACAATCTTATTCCATGTCTCTTAATCTTGCCTTCTTGTTGCAATTATCTTCTTTTGATGGTTGACATCATTCAACCTGTTCACGGCCAGGACACTGAGAGCTGAGTGAAGCACAGAGGAATTCTGACCTTCTGTCCTAACACCACAATAATGGACCATCTTTTAAATAAGATCGATGTGGATACATAGGCTTCCAAACACTTAGGAATTCTGTCTGACTTCAGCTGCTGTCTGTCCAGCTCTCATCTCATATTTTATAACCCTTCCCTTGAAATGTCCGGACTTCTTGAAGAAAGCTGTATCAAGATGAACAGTGTTTATTATTTTTATTACAAGCTTTATACATTCCCTGAAATCCAAAAGAAAAGTAACTGCAATAACTGATCTGAGAATTACAGCATCAGGGAAAAAAATGGCATAAGGTCACAGAATCTAGAAGGTTTTGCTATATAGCAAAATGTTTTATGGGGATAACAATGCTTTGCTGTCCAGTAACCAAGTATATTACTCATAACATGGAAGAGATGTTTGAAATAAGGTTGGACTATGACTTCAATATAAACTGTTTTGGAATTGTGTTTATAAAAATGGAATAAATAATGGAAGGAGTAGTTGACTTAATAGGAGACAGATGATATTTAGGTATTTGTTGGGAAAATTAATAAAGTAGTCTTGTTCAAGCTTCAGAGGCAGAAGCAGGCCTCTGCCCGACCTGTGACCCTGCCTGGACTGTGCGCCTGCTTGCACACCTAACAATTGCTGCTAGCAACTCAAACGGTGCTTACGGTAAAAAGGGGAATGGGTCTTGGAATTTCTTGAGCCCTGTGGACCTGGCCAGTCCCCTGCGGTCTAGAAAATCTTGTGACTCACATGGTGAAATCAACAGCATTGTTAAAGTGAATCCAGAGCTGCATTTTTGCACGCAAACTGATGATATCAGTTTGCGGCCTGGAATTATAAGCGAAAGCCCCTAGAACTGTAAACTGAAGTCTCGCCCATGGGGTGGACGCACTGCCCGGGACCCTTCCCAACTGGAGCTCCAGATTGCTGTCCCTCGGGACTTCCCAGCTGCTGTTGGGATCTGGAAGTAAGTGTCGGCCCAATTCGGTGATGTATATATATATATACCCTGTTATGTTTCCCTAATAATCTTATTCCTTTCCTTCTAATGATTGTATATTAGAATTCAGTTAAATCACCTTTCATTAAAGAATTCATTAAAGCTGTTGCTTTGTGCGAGACAAGTGCTTATTTGGCCAGCGAATCCAACGAACCTTAAAACCAAAAGCAGGATTTCGGCAAAATGGTATTTTATTTCAATCATCACTCAGTTAGCCAAACAAACTCTAAAAATGTGTTTGGAGGGAATTCAGTATAAAAAGTGCTAATTCAGTTTGGGTTTTTTGTTTGTTTGTTTGTTTGTTTTTTGCGGTACGCGGGCCTCTCACTGTGTGGCCTCTCCCGTTGCGGAGCACAGGCTCCGGATGCGCAAGCTCAGCGGCCATGGCTCACAGGCCCAGTCGTTCCGCGGCAAGTGGGATCCTCCCGGACCGGGGGACGAACCCGCGTCCCCCTCATCGGCAGGCGGACTCTCAACCACTGCGCCACCAGGGAAGCCCAACTAATTCGGTTTTAATTGTCTCAGCAACACCTAACCAACAGATCTCTTCCAAGTGCTAGCATTGGAAATCACAGAGTTAAGTGCATGAACCACCAAGTATTTGTCTAAAATCTGCTATTTATGTGTAAAATAGTGCTCTGTGATGACCTAGATGGGTGGGATGTGGGGTTGTGGGAGGGAGGTCCAAGAGGGAGGGGTTAGATATAGTTATACACAGAGCTGATTCACTTGTTGTACAGCGGAAACTAACACAACATTGTAAATCAATTTTACTCCAATTAAAAAAAAAATCTAATATGCTCCACTAGCAGGAATTTCTAACTTAAAATTTGGTGGGGTGGTGGTTCAGAGAAGAGAGTAAGTGGAGGCTTATATGAGGGCTGCTTAAGGGCGGGGCCTGAAAGAAGCATACATCACTTCCACCCATATTTCATGGCCCAAACTCAAGCATAAGGCCTCACTCAACTGCAAGGAAACCTGGGAAATACATTCCACACATGTGTGCAGAGGGGAAGGACTGGGTTTGGTGAATTCCTATTCATCTACATCCAGTAGAGCACCTGGCACATGCTACACACTCAATAACTGTTGAATGTGTGT
>RJWK010029243.1:0-25368 GCA_004363435.1 Platanista minor | reverse complement strand
TTTTTGCGGTACGCGGTCCTCTCACTGTTGTGGCCTCTCCCCTTGCGGAGCACAGGCTCCGGACGCGCAGGCTCAGCGGCCATGGCTCAGGGGCCCAGCCGCTCCGCGGCATGTGGGATCTTCCCGGACCGGGGCACGAACCCGTGTCCCCTGAATCGGCAGGCAGACTCTCCACCACTGCGCCACCAGGGAAGCCCCCTTGTTCTTTTTTTTATGATTTAAAACATGGATTAAGAAGCTAACTTTTGTCTTTATCAACTTTGAAAGCTGCAGGTTATTCTAAGAATTCATTTTCTTGTCAAAATTGTTCAAGTATGTGATCTTAACTTTTTTATTGTTCTTTATACACAAACTCTCCTTTTAATCTTTTCCACATGTCCTTGTGAAAAATGAGTTTATCAACAAGTCTATTATGGATGCTTGCTGTTCTCTCTCTTTCTTTCCCCCGTCCCTCCCTCTCTCTCCCTCCCTCCTTCCCTCCCTCTTAGAAGTAACAACATCGTACATGTACGTCAAAGTCACACTTTTGAGCACCTTTAAACCTGTTCACCTCCTGAGAACTGTAGAACTACCCTTGGCGAGCCCGTTGGTGGGGGTCTGCTCTAAGGGCACAACAAATGTCATGATGACACAAAGTCTTCTCCACAAGATTTCTGCTTCCTCCCCTTCATCCAACCTGTTACTCAACATTTATTCCAGAGTAACAGTTGTGTTTTATTCCCTCTCTACTTCCTGGGAGATAAAATGGTCAGCAGAGAAAGTTGAAAGTTATCGGATACACTACTTTAACTGAATGAGGCTTCCAGTCAATGTCTGGAAATTGGGATCTCACCCTCCCCCAACTGTGCTGTTTGGCTGTGTCACTCTTGTGACCTGTGCCACAATGGAAATGGTCTGTTTCTTCTGCTGTATTCCTCCACCAAGGGTGGTTTCTCTTTAAACCTTTTATCTTTAGACAAGTCCTCTCAAGTGGGACTTCACTAAGGTTTTAGGAACTTTCACGCAATGATATACCTTTTCTGACATACAGAACCCATCTGCCACATTTCTGGGAGATCTGTTCTTTTTACTCCACAAGTGCATTAGAGCTTTCCTACAAATAGCTCATCTGGGGTCTGGTGCTAGTGCATAAATCGTCATTTCCTCCATGTGTTGAGACCCAGTTTCCCTTTCCTCCTGGATCAGGCTCTGAGTGCTTCTCTGATGTGACCCCCAGGCAGGCCTCAGCCTGACCTGTCCTACTTAATCCATTCACTTCCTTTCTTTTTCTGTGGACAAAGTCATGCTGCCTCTCATGCGAAAAGTACACATTTGCCTCTTAGGAGAAGCTCCCCATACTTGTTGCATGATGTAGAGATTCACCTCAGTTCTTTTGATTTCTGAAAATCACATTCCCAAGCATTTATGTCTGCCTGGAAAATCGCCTGAACTAGAGGACCTCAGGGTCCGAGTTGCCTGTGGGTCTGCATACAGGCTGGGTGGGTGGGTGCACACCTGGAGCTCCGGGTCTGAGGATCCCATTTTGATTTACAGGGTGGTGGTTGGGACATAGCCAGGAAGCTTTCTATGAGCTGTGATGCTCCGGACAGGAGAAACCAATTCAATATTTGAAAGAAATTGCATATAAATTTGTATAAACTAACTTGTGTCTTACAAACTTGTGTTAGAAATTAAATAATAACATAACTGATATGGTAATACAGATGTATATACATGTATGTATGGTGGTATACATGTGTATGTGTGTTTGTATATATGTGTATGTGTATATGTGTGTACATATTATATATGTCTGTATATATTATATATAGTATTTATACTACTTAAAAAAATTATTGTTAATAAATAAATAAAGAATTAATATTATTATATTATAGTAATATACTAAAATGGTATATAATTATTATAATATAATTATCACTAATATAATAAATATAATATATAAATATATGATTACATATGTATATTTGTATACATTTTCTCCCTTTCTTCTCTTCCCCTCTCTTTTCTCTGCCACAACTACAGGAAGATGGTGACTCTGACTGAGACAACTCCCGTCCTGGAGAATTTGTCCTTGAGAATGTATTGTACCAACTACTGTATTCCACAGTGCCATGCTATGTCAAGCCATACTGGAGCCTGATATAAAGGGAAATAGCAGCAATAGTGACCTTGTCTTTACTTACAATTTTATATTTGATGCATCGTAGATATTTTGCAATAATTTTGATTTTTAAAAATTTCCATCAAAATAATATTTACCCTGATGACTGATTTTTCACAGCCATTAACTATGGTGTCCTAGTTCAGTTCCCACAGTCCCTTTTCTTAGTCTCAGCCCTATAAATTTATTTTGTGCATGTTTAATGCTCATATAAGCTGCAATAAAAATGGACTTTGGAGTGACATGTTTCTCTCTTTCTTAATGACTTAACTGACAATCACAAACCATAGTCACAAGCCACTGTTTCTAACTTTTACTCCATTTTTCTGTTGAAATTTCTTAACGTTGTCATATCAGTAGGTAAGGCTGAAAACCAGTGATCTGGCTGACAAAGCAAAGTCCTGGAAAAACTTCAGTAAAGATTGGCAAAACATAGAGGTGAATACTGCATCAAGAAACATGGTGATTCCCAGGAATTGTCAAGTGGGGCTACCTGTTCACGGTGGTTATGGGGCCACAAGACTCTCCTTTGGAGGCACAAAATACATATTCTCCCTGACCACCTGATTATCCATCATTGTCTGGGACAACAGGCTGCCTTCTGCTTTTCGAGGTGGATACCCTCATCCTTTATTTCCTGATGACACATACCTTACCAAAGGGTCTTCCACGTGATAACATTTTAATGTTGTCGCTTTGGGAGAATATTTTGTCTTTAAAGAAGAAAAGTTTGAGCCTGCAAAGTTTTAGATCATTTTGATAGAAACCAATACATTGAAGAACAAACTTCCTACAAAATATTTTTGAATGTTTTATTTATTGGATGCTCAGTTGTACACATTAGACACATGGGGTGTTACACAATTTAATCAGGATTACGAATTTTATACACTGGCTGCAACGTCCTCCCCCCAAACAATCTAAAATTATCTTAAAAGTCCTATCACAAATTGTAGGTAGACTAAGTAAATAAAAAGTTGACTTTGGCTACTTCGACATCTGGTTGAAACTGCTAGCTCTGGATCTTCTATTTGTGATAAACTAATTTTTCTGGTTTCTAATACCAGGTCAGATATGTTTTAGAATACGTGGTTTTATAAATGTACTAAACAGAGCCATGACATGTATGGAAGTTTAATTGCTCCTGGTGATTATACAAATTGTGATTTTTTTGGTCCCTTTCTCTTTATAGTACATTGATTGAAAATACTCTTTCCTGCTTTTCTTTTTTTAAAATTTTAAATATTATCTATTTTTTCTTCTTTGATGTTTTACTTAGAAATAAACTGTCTAATTAAGAAATATTTGTAAGTTTTCCAAAAATTTTTTTGTCATTGTTTCCTAATTTATTTATTTATTTTTGTTTGTTTGCTGTCTAATTTAAATACATTATGATCAAAGAATATACTCTGTATGGTTTCAGTTCATCTATTTTTTTTTCTACTAAACATCAAGACTTTTTAAAATTTTTATTTTATATCAGAGTATAGTTGAACTACAATGTTGTGTTAATTTCAGGTGTATAGCAAAGTGATTTAGTTATACATGGGATTACAGGCATTATCTCCATAATGTTCACTACTATAATGTTGTTAGGCAAATGTAGATTCCTTCATCCTGGCAGTAGGTAAAGAGATGGAAATTGGCACCTGTAAGGTAGAAGGTGAGAGAACACCCCACCTTTCCACCCTCACCCACTTCCTCTCTTCCAATGTTTCCACCTCCACTGGTCCCAGTGAAGTCACCTCCCTCAGCTCATGTCCCCTTCTGTCAATCAAGTGGATGATGCCATCTTCCTAGGAATCCTTGAGGGCTATCTGAGCTACCAGAGAGCATCACCAGAATCCTCTCCCCATTAGCCACCAGGAATCCTGGAGCCTATATACACTCCCTGACATTTATTAGTCATAGAGGTTGGCATTGTTACCAGATAGAACTGGTTCAAGAGCCAGGCAGTTGATAAGTTAGTAGAACTGACACCTTTCAACAACTAAAATCAAATAGATTGGCTTGACAATTTCCCCACCCCAAATGGTTTCTGTATAACTGACAAGCCTCATAGGTGATGTGGCCTTCCTTTTCTAATGTGCTTTATCTCTCGGAGTCTTTAACAAAAAAGACTCTGAATATGACCCAAGAATATGCATTAAATGAAACCCAAAGTTACACTTTGCACACTTTGTTATAAAGACCATCATTTAGAACACAAGTTTTGTTTCTTGTTACTGATAAAAGTAGCACCCTTTACGCAAAGTAAAAAGTACAGATAATATAGAGAGAAACCATTCCCAGTGAAGACGTAATTTTAGCAAACATGTTATGGAACATACGTACTCTGGGAAAGAAAATTAAAACTTTAGTCGACATGGACAGTGTTTCATTTGTTTTCCCTTCAGAGCTGTTGCAGAAAGCCCAGAACCTCTATCAGCAGGATAAAAACCCTGCAGAGGGAGGGCCAAGGGGATGCAGCTTCATTCCAAGGCTTCCTTGACTACGCGCAGTTGAGATGTGAATCAATATTCCTTAATAGAATGTTTAGAAAATTAGCACCAAAAACAATTTGCTGTATTTAATGACACTTTCTCTGAACAGTAAACGGTGTATTGCTTTTTCCATAGTGTAAATTCAATTATTTTCAAAGCCTGATTTCATTGCCTTTGCAAATGCCAGTTAAATCCCCCTTGTAGATTTTGAGGAGAAACGATGATGGCTGAGCTTAGTTGACCTCAGCTCCTAGTTTCAGGCGACATTTTGGTGCCCAGAGACGTTGACAAAGGAAAGGGCAGCTTCTAGGACAAGATCCTGCCCAGATGTACCTCCCTGGTACGCATCTGGAGTGCTCTGTGTTCCCAGAGGCATCTTGCAGAGGTGAGTGTTGGGCCGAAATGGTGATACTGTCCTCTTAGAAATGTGGGTTCAAGGGAGAGACCTCAGTCCCTCTTCCTCTAGCAGGTGAAACTGTAGGATGTAAACCCCACAAACCAGACATAGCCATACCACCCCCTGGAGCTTGGGGGGAGCCCCACTGCAAGTCTGCAGTTTCCTGCTTTGTCTGCCTGTCCCCCTTTCCGGGGCACAAGACCCGATACCCAGGGCCTGGAGTCCTCTTCTCCAGCATCCCGATGGTCTCCTCCTTGGATCTGGATGCCAAGATCATCACACAACCAAACTGGGTTTCTGCAGCTCATTTGTAAACTAGTGGGAAAGGACCCAACTTTACAAAGTCATGTTCAATGAGAACAGCGAATGTGAAATACCCTGAGAGGGGCCTGACACACACTAGGTGCTCACTCCACTGTGACAAAAACCCAAGAATTTTAGCATCAGTACCTTCCCTTTTAGATGAGAGACTAGACTGTGAGAGCTTGCCTGTCTTGCCCCAGACAATATACAGCAGGATGCTCTTCAAACTGGCTTATCATCTCTCTCCATAGCCCCTGCTCTCCATTGTACATAAATCTATCCACGTGGACAGCAGGCAGCAGAGTGGGAAGGAAGATCTTTTCAAGCTTGGTTTTAAGATCAAAATAATGTGTTATTGTTTCCATCTGCAATGAAATCCAATAATATTAACATCTGAGTACTTACTGTGTGCCCAACTTCATCAGGCATTTTTCAACATTGACTTCTCATGGTCTGCAGTGCTGGCATCACAACATGTTGAAAGATGAAAACCAGGGTGCAGAGAGTTTCAATAGCTGTTGGGTTTCACTGAGCTCAAAGTGGTCACTCTGGGCTTCAACCCAAGGTCATCCTGGCTCCAGAGCAGAGTTCTTCCCATGTCTCCATGCTTCCCTCCTGTAGATAAGACAAATTCCCCAAGGATATTTTATCTCTCACCAACTTACATGGGAAGAGAAATCCTTTAAAATATATTGTAATTGGAAAGGTAGAAACCAGAAATAAAGGATAATTCTTAAAGTGAAAAGGTTTCCCCAGACCAGAAATAATTTTTCTTTTGGTAGAGTGAGTGGAGTCTCTGGATGACGATCCTGCTAATCTCACATTGACTGATGCCCAGTCAATAGCACGGCTGCCAAGGTGAAGAACACAGCTGTGCAGAGGTTGAAAGTGAAACCTGTTCACAGCCCAGGAACTGGGGGAGAGAAGTGTGAATGTGCCTCAATTTGGCAAAACCAGACTTAAATAAGAGAAACTCAAGTTACATGAGAATGCTGGAAATAAAAGAGGAAAAATTACAGAGCTTAGTAATGGTATACTGGGCCAATCATTAAGTGTGTTCCGACTGACTTTCTCCTTAATTAACATACAGGGTCTCTGAACTTTGCCTTGTTTTACATTTGTGACTGTTGCAGAAAAATTCCATATTTACTCTGGAGGGTGGCGCTTGCAAAGTGTCAAGATACTGTGTAAGCGCTCTTTCTTCTTCAGAAAGAAGCTATGTGAATGCAACCTGTTGTGTTGTCTGTTGTCAAGTAGAAAGACTGGTGAACAGATCGTGCCTCACCAAGCACACTGCAGACTTGTCACAAAGAATATGTGTCCGCGAGGAGATGTAAATAAAACATGGAGCAGAACCTCAAAGTCATACTAGGAGAAGATTTAGAATGAACAGAAGGCACCAGGTTCCAAAAACTGAATTTCATGCATAATCACAGTGTTCATTACAGCCGATAATCACCATTACAAAACGTGACAAGTAACATGCAGATCATTTGGAGACTGAAAGGGTTAATAACAAAATTTCTCTTGGACTGAAGGTAGCAGGGACTGTAGGTAAAAATAACAATGATGTTGTAACAAGTTGGAATGTGTGTTCTTGCCCCAAAATGTTTTACACACTTAGTTTTAAGCACTTGATACTTACAGGGAGAATGTCAGGAAGGCATTTATAGAATTGCTAAAGGGCAGAGTCCTCCAACAGACAGGTCCCTGTATTGTTACTGTTGTCGGGAGGTGTAATTCTGATCCCTACAAACGAGTACACACTGAGCAAGCACCCCCTCGGAGAGCCGGGCAAATATACAAGACGCATATTTATACCATGCTATTTCCCTTCCACTTGATTTTTTTAAGGTGTAATAGTATTATTGGACACTTTTCCTTGCCAGACTTTCTTTTAATGATTGTAATCGAGAGTCAAATTGAATTCTAATGTATTTAATTCCCTTTTGACCATCAGTTATCCTTTCTTCTCTATTTTCTTGGCTATTATGAATGATGCAACAATGCCCATCCTTGCCATTATATTGTATATTTTATATACAATATTAAGATACATATACACATAGCTTTGTGCATGTGTCAACATTTATATAAGGTAGATTCCAGGAAGGGGAGCCTCTGGGCCCAAGGACACGTTCTTATTACATTTTGATGGTTACTATCATATTCTGCATTAACACATTCCTATCAGGTATTTTAGCAGTATATGTACACCCCTGTGCATTTCCCCACGTCCTCATCACCTATAGATACCATGGCAATTTTAACTTTTGTCCAGATGAAGAGCAATAGCATGTATCTCCTTGTTGTTGTAAGTTGCATGTTTTGGGTCACCTGTGAGGGTGTACATCTTTTTGAGTAATTAGTACCAATTTTTATGTCACTTTCTGCACTTGGCCTGATTTTTTTATTTACGATTTTTCTATTTTCACATTTTTCTTGTCGATTCTTCAGTTTGACTTGTCAATCTTAGTTATATTTGTTGCCAGTATTTTCTCACGGGGGAGGTCACACCTTTTCTCTTAGTAGGAAGCGTCCTTCAGCTCAATTTCCTGGTGTCTGGAGTAGTGATTGGGGTAACACCACAGCAGCCAGGCAAAAGCTTCACATGCAAAGATCTTCAGTCCCGCAGAGCTGACGGTAAGTGAAGGACCCAGGCAGAAAGGATGGAGAGATTCTGCCAGCCCCTGCTTTTCCTACGCATCCACCTACCCCAGGTGCAGGGCCCTGGATTTCTGTTAAGTCAGCATCTGGAATACAAGGAGACCCCAGGAGACCAAGCACTGCAGCCAACTCTAAAACAGTACATTATCAAGCACTTCGAAATGCCTCACTTTCATTGGTTTTTTCTACACATCTGGAAACTTTGAAATGATCTTAGAGGGTAAAATTTTTGGACAATGTACATAAATGATGCAGGCTGTGTGTAAGACACGTTTTACTTGAGAATCAGTGTAAATTTGAGTAGTTGCTTGAAGTGTTATCCAGGATCAATCAGAACAGTGTTAGATTCACAGCAGGATGACCAGGACAGTAGCTCCTTGGCATTCTTGGCCTTCATGGGACCCATAGTACAACCCCATTTATCTAAGTTCCCGCCTCCCAAGTCCGATCAGTACAGCAGGTGACACGACTGCCAACAGTCTCCTTCGGCATATGCTATGTGGAGGTGACATGGTCTTACTGTGGAGATCAGTGTCCTGTCCATGAGGAGTTTACACTCTACACAGCACTCATTTCCATGCGCCTGCCATGGCAAAGTTTAAAGGACTTCTCACATGCGGTATCTTTTTTCTACCCTCTAGGCTAACTTTGCTCCAGAAAAAAATACCAAAATAAAATACAGCATCAGGAATTTAGGAGAGTAAAGCCCAGACACCATTTGAGAGCTCTGACTTCATGGAGAGGCTCAGGTGTGTTGACTTATCTTGCGTGCCAAGCCACAGTGTTGGTGACAAATGGGACATATGTGTTCCCCATGTGGTCCATGTTCTCGGGTCATTTTTTTATGTTCTGGGACCTCGTAGAAGGAAAGCCCATGGCCGAAAACTCCACTCTGTTGATCTGGAGTCAGAGCAGATATCTAGGGACCTGACCAGTGCCAGCCACATCTGCTTGGTTCATCAGAACTCAAGTCACTTGAATCCCCTTCAAGCCCAAACTCAAAACTGCCCCCGTGCAGACCCTGTCTTGCTCCTTTCATGGTGACCAGATTGTGCACAAGTGTATCACTGTGTGGGGATTTGTGATAGTGTCTCAGTGTGCATGGGAGTGTCCTGGTGTGTGTCTGTGTGCGGGTTTGTGTGAGTATGAGAGGTTTTACTCTGTGGGAGTATATGACTTGTGAGCCTGGGAGGGACCGTGTGTATGTCTGCGTGTCAACCTGCATGTGAGTGTGTGTGTCCATGTGCTTGTGTTATTGAATGACGGTGTGTCTGTCAGTGTGCATAAGAGTGTGTCAGTTTGTGTCCATGTGTCAGCATGTGCATCAGTGCCTTTGAGTGTTTCCTGTGTGTGTGAGTGCATGTTTCTGTGTATGAGCTGTACTGTGAATGTGTGGTCCCCACGTGTGGGTGTGAACGAGCAGGAGTGTGTCAGCATGTCTGGGTGTTTTCGCACACCAGCCTGTGTGTGAGTATGTGTGTGTGAGTGTGTGTAACACATGCCTGGGCCACATTGCATTCACACTACTCAGGCTGACGTCCTGTCTCACAGAGCTGGAAACCACAGCTCTCCTGGACCTGTGGCTTGGCCTGTAGGCTGAGAACTCAGTAAAATGTCCTTGGCTTTGATCTCATACCTATAACTTGTCTTCGAAGCACAATTATTTCTTGCCATTGATAGTGAAGCTGCAGTATTAATTGTCACGTGTGTTAAAATTATCTTCATTTTTATTAAAATATATATTTTAGATATTTTGAAATGGATCATTTTTAAAGTCTTTACTGAATTTGTTATAATATTGCTTCTTTTTTTTTAAGTTTTGGTTTTCTGACTGAGAGATGTGTGGGATCTTAGCTCCCCGACCAGGGGTCAAACCCACACCCCCTGCACTGGAAGGTGAAGTCTTAACAACTGGACCACCAGAGTAGTCCCAAAATGTACTCTTTTAAAGTTGAAAAGTAGGTATCAACAATGTAAAAGCCTGGATAGACTAAAAAACTTTGGCTGCTATAGAAAAAAACTCAAGCAAGTTGAATTGTTGAAACGCTGAGCTGCACATTTATGGACAAAACCGTACTTGAACTAGTCCATGGACGTTATCAAGGGTGACAGTGGAGCAGTTCTAGCCAGAGCAGCTTTGCAGAGGATAAAAGGCCTACACAGATCCCACAATGTGATGCTGCACAGATGTGAATTATCACACATTTCTAACTTGGAGGACAGAACACTAACTCGGAGCATATTTTCGTTTAAAGGAACTTCCACAGAATCTTAGGCCAGAGCGTACATATCATCAATTAAGAGATCTTAGAAGGAATACAAATAGTCAGAACAGCCCCCATGGTGTGGGGAATCTAATTTGCATAGACAACAATTCAGTAAGGCGCTTTTTTAAGTCTTCCAAAAGTTTCTGTGGTTTGTTAAATGTCTACTCTTGTCTACGGCCTTCCTGTTCTTCATCTCTTCCTCCTCTTTGTATCTCAGAGTCTGGGGCCCTTGGCCAACTGTGGGTCCCACACCTTCCCCTCTGTCCTCAATGGGACAGGAACCCATCCCAACCCTCTTGGGATGGGGGCCTCTTGATCCATCAACCCATTGTCACAGGCTTCTGCAGACACTCCCGACTTCCTTCCCTGATGCTTCCTCTTCTTTTAGGCTATTTCCTTTCTCAGCATGAGTGACCCTGGGTAACCACCCAGGGCAGCCACCCAGGCCTGCTGACGATCCAGAGACAAGAAGAGAGGGGAGAATGGTCTTTTCAGAGTGCAGCTTGTGCCTAAGTCACCCGGCATGGGGACTCCTTGCTCCCCCTGGGACCTCGTGGGCACCCCCTTCTTCACTGCTCAGCTGCTCCATCACTGCCTGGTTTCTACGGAGGCCAGATGAGTGCCATCCTGTTGGAGCTGCAGGAAGGGGCCAGCGAGGTGCCTAGAGTAGAGCCAACTCACACCCAGAGCCAGGACTGGGCTGGGCCCCCCATGAGGCCAGCCCTTGTGGTTGGAGGGGAAGTGGGGCAGGAAGGGAGGCAGAGGCTGACCTTCCAATTCTTCAAACAGACAAGAAGATCCTCCCCACTCCGGGGCAGAAAGGTAAGGGACAGCAGGAGGCTGGAACAGCAGGAAGCCTGGACATCAGGGTGGAGACAAGGAGCAGCCCCAACAGGAACCATCAACAGTCCAGGCCGGGTTCAGGTGTAGCAACAATATTGTTCAGTTATTCAAGGGCCAAGGCAAAAAAATAATAATAAATCTCAAATTTAATATTACTAAATGGATACTTACCATGATCGGAATACCTATGTTCAGATTTATCAAGATTAAGCAATTTTGTCCAAGAACTGGAAATAAATATCTTTCCCAATTTTTGTAACTCAAGGGCTCATTCTAGAAGCAAAGCTTGAAAGGCAGTTTTCCCGTTAAGAAACAATTTAAAGTTTCTCTGGACAAGGGCTGCCCACCAGAAATGAAGCAAGAGCTGCAAATATGAGTCACATGTGCTCTTTTAATTTTTCTTGTAGCCACATAAAAAATAAAAATGAATGGGTGAAATTGTCTGATAGTGTATTATATAAACCAATATACCCAATATATCATCATTTCAAGATGCAGTTGATATAGAACCTTATTAACTTGTGATTTTACATACCTTTCCCCACTATGTCTTTGAAATCTGTTGTGTATTTTACCCTGAGAATGCTCCTCGATTGGACTGGCCACATTTCAAGTGCTCAAGAGCCATGCATGGCTAATGGCTACTGGACCAGAGAGCATAGCTCTCCAAGGGTCAGCAAACTTTTCCTGTGAAACCCAAATGGTAAATATTTTATCCTTCACTGGCCATATGGCCTCTATGGAACTCTGCAGTTATAGAGAGAAAACAACCAAGTATTACATACAATGTGTAAATGAACAGGTATGGCTGTGCTCCAATAAAAGTTCATTTACAAAAACAGGTGGTGGGCTGGATGTGGCCTGCAGGATGCAAGTTGCAGACCCCCATGTAGACCAATCCAGTCTAGTATCCAATTTTTGACCAATAACAATCAGTGATATAGAATATAAAGATATGTTTTGTTTACATTTTGCCCAAATCTGTAGCAATTGTGCTATGAACTGGACTGTATCCTCCCCAAATTCATATGTTGAAGCCCTAACCCCCAGGGTCATGGTATTGGGAGGTGGGGCCTTTAAGAGGTGATTGTATGAGGCCATGAGGGTGGGACCTCTGTGATGGGATTAGTGCCCTTATAATTAGAGACACTCTCTCCACACTACAAGGACACAGTGAGAACTCAGAAGAAAGCCCTCCCCAGAACCCGACCCTGCTGGCTCCCTGACTTCAGACTTTCAGCCCCTGAACTGAGAACAAAAATTCTGCTGTTTAAGCTGCCCCATCTGTGCTACCTTGATACAGCAGCCTGAACTGATTTGTACAAGGAGAAAAGTCTTTAAAAAGGCAGTATATGAGGGTACATTAAAAATCCCTTATTTAAACCCAAGCTATTCATTTTAAAAAGAACTTATTTAAAAGTATTTAAAATCTTTTGCACTCAATACATATTTCTTCCCTCAGTGTCGAATTACTCACCTTTACCTCCAAATTAATGACAATATGTAAAAAAATATATATACAAACTAAAGAGAAGAAAGCTGCTAATTACTAACCTGCTGAACCTGCTGTTCTGACTAAGGTCATCTTTGGTTTTGTCACCCTTAAAGTTCCACTAACATCATGCTCCAAGTTTCTTATTTATGTTTCATTTCTTCTAAACCTAACTCTGAAAATGTGCATTCTTCTCTCTTGCATGTGAAAAGTGTATGGTGAATACATTGTGAGATTGTATTGTGGCTTCAGGCAAGACCATCCAAGAGTTTTTTCATCTACGTAAGAGGGATATATATATTTTTTCTCTTTCCATGAACTTTCAGTCTCCCTTTATACTACTGACATTTGTTTAGTGCAGTGATTACATTTCTTTCATGTTATTTTTTGTGCAGGGCAGTGATGCTAAATTGCTTGTAGTTAACTCTGAGTGAACAACTTGTTGCTGTTTTATTTACATATCTTCTAATAAATACCTTGCTGTAATATTTTTCTCATGTGTGAATGCTCAACACATTGTAAATACAAATTAGATCAATGCTATATTTCAACGAGCAAGTACCCATTTATCTTTTTATTTGTTATTTTCACCCCCTCTTTTATAGCATTATCCTAATCACTTCAAATCGAGTTCTGGAGAAGCAGAAAGGAACCCAGGGACAGTTTTCCCCTTTGCATCAGAAAGGATGTTTCCACATTTGGTTTATTGAGGGACTTGCCTGTAAATGCGACCTGCTTCTAAATCTACAATCATTGCAATGGCTTGGTTTGATCTGGATGATGAATCTTATGCCCAAGAAATTATTTTTCAACTTACTCTTTCTGCTTCGACCTCAGGAGCCGGCGGAACAGTGCACATAGTTTAATTTGCTATTTCACAGGACCTTTGATAAGCTGTAAAATGATACATATCCACAATTTAATAAGTTAAAAATTTAATAAAAAATAAGGGAAATGGATATTGTTTTTTCTTTGAATAAGTCAACAAGGAACATAATTCATGGTGTTTTAAACTTGAGTCGATATTTTGATAGAAATGCTTTATTTATCTGACACAGGTATCATTTTCATTATTTTCATTCTGTAATGCAATCTGAATTCCAGACTCATATGTGCTTTGAATGGACTAACTCAGCCTCTTTAAGGAAAAGCCCCTTGATTCAGGTGTAAAAGCAAACTTCTTCCTGAACTTCTCTCCTTCCCTGGCCCTTAAACCACTCAATATTAATTCGTTTTATTCTGACCTGACAGAAGACTGCATCTCATCATGCTGTTCTCTTTATGTGGCTAAGAAATCTTTCCTTGAATATGGTCAGCACATAAGGCAATGGAGAAATTAAATATCTAATCGATATCCCCTATTTAATTGTAGGGACAATTGTACAGAAAAAGTGGAAGCTTAACCCTATATGTTTGTCCTACTTGATCCCGGGTGGTTTTGTGTCAAGGCTTGAGAGATTCAGAGCCCTGGAAAGAATCTCAAATAAATCCAGCTGCATCTCTTTATTTTGCAATAAAATTGAGGCCAGGAATTTCCCCCATTCACATGTGACTTGGTCTGTACATGAGGCAGGAGGGTTCACACTCTGAGGTCCACATCTGAGATACGTTGCTTTGCTACACACTCAACATCTCAGCCACGTGACCCTTCTTTCCTACACAGAATCCCTTCATTTTCCTAAACACTTTCCCCTGATTATTCACCAGCCTTGTGCTTTAAGGCTTTTAAACATTTTCAAAAAATCTAATAGATTCTCAGAAGCATCGTTTTAATTTCTCTCATTGTTGCTAATTTATTTAAAATGATTTCTAGTTTCACATCGATGAGGCGAAGAAGAAATTGTGTAAAGCTTCTGCTCTTTGGAATTCATTGAGGTTTCATTCAAGACCTCATTTATGGGTGAGTTTTTGTAAATGTTTCATGGATGCATTAAAAGACAGTTATATTTTCTATTTTTCAGAAACTAAATAGGTCACATGTTTATAATTCAACGTTTTTGATCGAGTAATTTAATAATTAATGAACACCTCACTGTTGCTCAGTTATTGATTAATTCCTGCCTGAGTCTAGGGAAGCAGGTGAAAGCACACATGAAGGGTTCAAGTGTAAAGGTTCAGAAAGAATTCCTCAGTGTGATGGCCAACTTCAGGCAGCTCTCTCTCAGTGCCAGATCTCTGCTACCTGCCCCTAGAAATCAGCTCATTTTATCTGCACAGACATCACAGGAGGAGGCTGCTAGTATAAGTTCAATTGTGTGCCTTCAGATTCAAGTTCTTACTGCTAGTACCTCAAAATGTGACCTCATTTGGAAATAGGGTCATTGCAGATATAATTAGTTAAGACAAGGTAATTAAGGGGGGTTAATTCAATATGACTGGTGTCCTTATAAAAAGGGGAAATTTGAACACACACACACACAGAGGAAGAATGCTGTGAGAACCTGAAGGTGGAGACAGAACAATGCTTCTACGTGGCAAGGAACCCCAAGTATTGCTGGTAAATCACCAGAAACCAGGAGAGGCTCAGAGGGAACCAGTCTTGCTGACACCTTGTTCTCTAGCCTCCAGAACTGTGAGACAATACATTTTTTTCTTTTTTTTTTTAACACATGGTCCGTGGTACTTTGTTATGGCAGTGTTAACAAACTAACACAGCCCTCATCATTACTGTTTTGACAAATAGAACAAGGCTGGTTTCATTATATAACTTGCCAGGTGTGTGTCTTGGCCAGTAAGGATGGTGCCTACCCCCAGAGCACAAGCCCTTGTACTACATTCTGGGGTCCATTGTCACTGAAAAGATTCTGGACTGGGGACCCTCTCTCAGTGCTTCCAGCAGGGACAGGAGAGATGGGACAGGCACCTGTGAAGTTTGAGAATCCCCCCGAGGTGTCTCATATCCCCAACTTTGTAAAGCATCATAACCTCCAACACCACCTATGAGATTCACCTGTCTACACCAGTAGTTGTTTTTATGTCCATATCTGGCTTTATATATCTTACTGCTATGTGATTTGACAGATAAAGAGTCAAGGCTATATCCTTGGGGTAAAGAGTACTCTATAGATCTTGATCTCTCCTGGCGGCACTTATTTAAAAGTCATTTGCACATAGATCTTTGTCTCAAATGTTTTTTTGTTTTGTTTTGTTTTGTTTTTTTTTTTTTTTGGAGGGTTAATGGGGGATGAAGAGTCAAAATACAACAAGTAGGTCATCAATAATTGTCTTTAATAGTGGTAGGTTTTATGTGTCTTCATACATGTTTTAATGGGTACTTAGGAAGTTTATAGAAGGAGCGCCAAATAGACTAAAAATCTTCTTTACTTTAAGGTTTTAAGGGCGCAGGCAAGTCAAGATCAGACAAGGTTAATGAAAGAGAGTTGGGAGTCGTCAGCTAATTCTGGAATCCTCCCTATTCAGTGTGTCTTGGAGATGCTCCAATGTCTTGAGCCTGTAATCAGTGGGGATCCCACTGCTGTCTGCTGCTGACAAACGCAGGGTTATGGCTGGTTCAGTCCATGCCTCCCAATTTTCAGAAAGGACGTGCACTCCATGGAAGATATTTCATCTGCAAAATTCTCAGAACAACTGTAAATAGCCCTACCCTGGAGTCGATTAAATTTCTTCACTTTTCGATATGTCTAGGCAGGTACACAGAGCTCACTGTTTTCCTGCTGTGGAAGGACAGTGTCCAGAGATGGCGGATACAGCCAAGAACAGTGATACAAGCCCTGACTCCCAACATACTCTGTCACTTTCTAATTTATAAATCAATGCTTTGGGAATTCCAATTTGTCTTCTGCAAAACTGAATTTTTACTTGGATGGTATCAGCAGAAACAGAGCTTATCACCTATGTTGTGCTGAACGGAAGCCTTGGCACAGCTGTGGCCTCCTGTCTTGCCAGAGTCCTGGTGATGGGGTCTGAGAATGGGCTGGGAGTTCCTCCGGCCTGGGGACCTGATCGCCCTGGTCTCCCGGGGCCGCCCGCCCACCTGGCTCATCCCCTTTCTTTCTAATCTCTCCTTCTGGGTCCAGGAAGCCTTGCCCTGTGGCTCCTTTGCTAAAAGCATGCAAACAGAGGAGATGCTGCAGTGCCTGGGCCAGTGCTGTGAGCCAGGAGAGCTGTACTCCCTTCTCTTGCCATGATGCTGGCCTGGCAAAGCCCACGAAGAAGCTGCTCCATCACCCGGGCAGGGGAGGAAGATGGGCTCCTAGGGTAGAGCCTGCTGACCTCCCTCCATGGCACTGAGAGTTTCAGATGTTCTCTTAGGGCAGGTGACCCAGACCCCGATGCCAATACACCCTCACCCCTGGATCCGGTTAGGATCAGAATTCTTCTCATTTTTACTCTCTCTAAAGTCCTAACTCAATGACTCAAACCATGTACATGATCAGGAATTTTGGTGCTTACTGCTTAGAAATTTCCTAGGGTTGTTGCCCTGAAATATGGAACACTGAGAGCATCTTCCTGAAGCCACCACCGTGTCACATGGGAAGACGAGAATGCAGTCCCTGAGGAGCAGTGAAAAAGGGTAGCATTATTTAACATGAAGAAGAAGTGACTGAAAGTGGTTCAGTGCCTACGTTTAAAACATACGAACACTCCCACATGGGGTGGGGGCCAGCTAGTGTTCTTACACATGACAAAAGGCAGAACGAAAGGAGTTGGGTTTAAATGACAGCATGAAGAATTTAGGTTAGATGTGGAGAATGACTCTCTGACACTGAGTTATGACCCATGGGGATAGGTTACCAGGGAAGATCAGATTCTTTGAAGGTTTTAATGCATACGTATCCCTTGACACAAAGCCGGTATATGACCCAGTTGATTTTAAAGTAAAATTCGATCTATCAGTCCCCATTTTCCCACATGGGTCAATTTTACAGTGACAGGTGGAATTGCATGGGTTACCAGATCTTTTCTCGTCCTGAAATGAGAGTCAGTGGTCAAAGGACTTTCTGGACTGCCCATCATATGTTTTGAGTTCCGCCTGACTTCTCCCCTGGAAAGTGCCAGGGCAGCACTTTCTGGAACCATCACAATGGATGCATCAGCCCACTGAGGCAACATGACGGTTGTCTGTGAATATGAAGGCACTGAGTAGGCAGGCATTTGTGTGGCTGCAGAAAGGGAAGCTCAACCCAAAAGGATTTGATTACAATAATTCCCATAGGAATGAAATACAATTCTGTATCTTTCCATTCTAGAATTTCAACTGCAGGACACAGGAGAGAGTCTTTTTCATGTCATGAAGTGTTTCCAAGGAGCCCCGCCTAGGACAGGGGCATTTCTACAAGAGTCTATGACTTTCAATTTGACTAAAATAAAACTGCTATGTTTGTTTATTCCCCCTTAAGATGTAGTTACTTCATTTTTTTTTTTTTCCTGTCTACTCACAGTCAAGAAAGAGAAAACAGGGAATTACCTGGTTGCCCAGTGGTTAAGACTAGGCACTTTCACTGCCGTGGGCCAGTGTTCAATCCCTGATCCGGGAACTAAGAACTAAGATCTCACAAGCTGTGCAGCTCAGCCGGAAAAAAAAAAAAAAAAAAAAAAAAAAAAAAAAAAAAAAAAAAAAAAAAAAAAAAAAAAAAAAAAAAAAAAAAAAAAAAAAAAAAAAAAAAAAAAAAAAAAAAAAGAAGAGAGAGAGAAAGAAAAAGAAACAGAAAGCAAGCTAGTTTTAGTCCTTGTCAGGATGATTAGGCATTTACCCTAGACTCTGACCTTTTAACCGATTTGAATTTGGTGATGGTCAGCTACAGACATGGCTCCAGGGCATGTTTCCCCTCTTCTTCGTCTCCTGCTGGCTTTCTCATCCCTGACCTGGGAAGGAGTGATTCTCCTTGGCCCAAACTTGAAATCCTGCCGGCCAGCCCTTCTGGTGCACATCCCACAGCAAATAGGTATTGTTACCCTGTCTCTCGGGGTCCATAGAACAGCCTGAAAAGGTGCTGATGGACATGGAGGGGCTGAACAGGGAGATTTCCTTACGTGGGAATTTGCTGTTTTCCGAATCTCCATACCCATGTGGAACGACCTCTTCTAGATGTAATTTTCAGTGAACAAATCAATTTGATGTGTTTCGTTTATTTATTTATTTTTATTTACTTTAAGTTGTGAGAACTTAGAGAGGAAGTAAAAGATTGTCTTAGGATGATGAAGAAATACAGACTGAGGACCAAAAGTTAGAAGAGTAAAAGCAGCATGGGCGCTCTCTAACCGAGTACAAAAGAAGACAGAGGATTAGGTTGAGAGCCCACCGTAAACCCAGTCCAAACAGGAGCTACTTTTGTTTAAAAATCTCTGAAGTTAAAAGTGTCTTTTGGCATGTGACCAATTCACACATCTTGAACTGGGTCCGGAAGGAAAAAAAAATAACACAAATATAAATTGTCTGACTTTATCCTCTTGCCACTCAGCTTAAAAGCATTTCCCTCTTTTGGGGCAATTTACCAACAATCTTACACTATTAAAGTTACAAACATGAGAACAGTGGATCTCAAGTCTTATTATCTAAATTACTCTGGGTAAGTTTAGCAACAAAGTCTTCTGCATGAATCAGAAAAGTATGAAGATCATAATTAACAAGCATTAAAAACTTTTTTTTTTTTCTTTCCACCTTAAAGAGTTCCTAAGCACATTATTAAGGAATTTGACTAATTTTACAGCTGCAATTTGAGGGAAAGAACAAACAAACAAAGAAACAAAGCAAAACCTCTTAAGTTAACAGGATCATACCTGGAACTCTGTGTTTCCCAAATGAGCTCTTAAGAAGATAAGAATCTGTCCTTATGTCTTTGTTTTTAAACACTGAATCAGTCCTTGAAACATTCTCAGTCAGAATTTGTGGGATTCTGTAGGCGGATTTGACAAGCACTGTTAGGCGCATCTAGTGTTGTGCATGACGTCATACAGAGGCATGGATTTGCGCTGGGAAAACAGAAGGACAGGTCAATGGAAGAATGAAACAGACACAGGTATGAGTCCAGAATTAGCACTTTCAGCGATGTGGTCTTGGGAAATTTACCTAATTTCACTGAGAAATTAATTTGTTACAATATAGATACGAATATCTGTCTTGCAAAGTTTTCAGGCTTATAGATAATACATATGTAAAGATTTTTAAACCCACAAGAGGTCTTTAATAAGTAATTTAACAACTCTTATGCAAACACTCATCTTGGTCATTTTCAGGGCATACTCGACTGCATCTATAAATGAAGGTGATGTTGAGAGGTCCCATGTCCTTGGATTCCTATCAAAACACCATGCAGAGTTCAAGAACTCAGCAAAGTGGGACCCACTCAAATCCTCACCAGCTCAGGAGGTTTCCATGGCCAACCATGAAGACTTGAGTCTGGGAATGTTTTCTAAACATCCTTTTCAAAAGCCACATATACAAATAGAAAGGTTCGTTGCTATGTTTGCACTTCTATCAAAACCTCTAGAAGGGAGAGAGGAGCCCTGAGAGGACATTTGGTCTGGGTTCTAATGGACAAAGTTCTGCTCAGGCTCCAGTCACTCCACATGGTGTGTGTGTGTGTGTGTGTGTGTGTGTGTGTGTGTGTGTGTGGAGGTGGGCATGGGGAGTAGGGACACCTATGAGTGGAGAGTCTGTGGGGACATTGTGTGTGTGTGTGTGTGTGTGCATGTGAGTGTATGTGTGTCAGTGTTGGGAAGTGTGTGGGTGTGGAAGGTGATGGGGGGATTGCCTGGGGGTGTGGGTGGATTACATTCTGTCTTCAGGCAGCCTGAGCATAGTTTCTAATGGAACCACAGATCCTCCTTTGTCTAACATGAACCAAAACTCACCATTGAAGTGGGGATTGGGTTAGGAGAAGCTGCAGTGTACCCGTGTCCCACCAATCATCAGTCACATCTTAAGAGAAGTGTCACAGGTGATATTGGGGCCAGTGACGTTCTACCTGATCATTAAAACTCATCAAACACATTAATATCTATGTGAAAATTGTAGTGGTTTGTTACTAGTCTAGCAAGAATTCAATATTACAATCTGCATGTAGAGAAGCATATGCATGAATCTACGAGGTGTGTTTTTGGGTGAGCTGGGATTGCCATGGATGAGAGAGGAAACCTTACCCAGATATTTTTCCTTGAATATTCTCAAAATGAACTGGCCAACATTCACCTGGATATTTTTATTTTAATCACCTTCATTATAGTATTACTTTCCTGCAGCTGCTGTAACAAAGCACTGTAAACTGGAGAAATTTATGTTCTCACAATTCTGGAGGCTGACAGTCCAAAATCAAGATGTTGGCAGGGGTAGTTTCCTTGGAGGCCTCTCACCTTGGTGTGTAAGTGGTGGTCTCTTCCCTGTGTCCTCACATGTACATCCCTCTGTGTGTGTCTGTGTCCTAATATCCTCTTCTTAAAAGGACACTTGTCCTGTTGGCTCAAGACCCACCTGGATGACCTTATTTTAATGGGTTCACCTCTTTCAAGGCCCTGTCTCCAAACACAGTCACATTCTGAGTTGCTGGGGTCAGGACATAACCTGTGAATGTGGGGGACACATTTAACCCATAACACCTACTTCTCTGTGACACTGGCTCTTACCTTTGGGGCACCCAGAAAGCTTGCTGGATCCACCCTCCCCAGTTTTGGATTCCACAGATCTGAGCGCATTTCTGATAACTCCCAGGGGATGTTAACGCTGCAGGTCTGACATCACAGTCTAAGAAGCGCAGATTCAAACTACAGCAACACTGAGGAGAAATAAGGTCACATCCGTGGTCCATGGACCAGCAAAGCTTGACCTTGTTCTCACCAAAGAAAGATTTAAGGGAAACCCTCTTTCCCTTGTTTGCCCTCTTCTCTCCCTAGATCTGCTTCTCAATTTGAACAAAAATCGATGTGGTTTTGTCCACAATATGAAAACATACACTTGAAATTACAAAGGACAATTTCATCCAGCTTGGTAGTCTGTCACCTGATAACAGGAATAAAATAATTAGAAAACAGAAAGAGATAGTCTTTTCTACTGGAATCATGGTGCTCAAAACCAACTATGGAAAACCAGCACAGGAGCTGGTAAATATTTACAAATTTAAAAGTGACAATTACTTATTTCTCACTTTTTCCTAGTCCTTACCCATACAATGTTCCTTTTGTTTGTATTTGTCCTATTGTTTTAGAAGGGACGCATACTTGAGTCCAGTGAGGAACAAGCAGAAAGTTGGTTTTAGAGATCTATCATTAATATTTCAGGGTCAAGGGAAATTTTCAATGTCAGAGAAATCTGATTAGCCTTGATCATTCCCCCAGTCTTGCTGAGTAAAAAAAATAAAAATACTTAGTAATTATTTTATTATAAAATTATTGTATAATAGACATGAAATATAAAATAAAATGTGTTTTTATAAATAACAATGTATTACTTATAAATAAATAAATTTTTATCTTTTATAATCTCAGAGGATAATACATCCTTCCCTGTTTCATTGTTGTCTAATTACTCTTAGGCTAGGATGTTGATAGCCTTCAATCACTCAGCTATTCACGGGCATCTCAGAGGGTAAGAATAAGAAGTGGAAAATGTGGGCTTGTAGAAGAAACCATTGAGGATGGAATAACAGGCCCAGCGCACAGACGTGGCATGTTTCTTTAAATACCCCTTTAGAAGGTAAATGTATCAACCCACAAAGGATGCTTATGTTTGCCTTTCCTGAAAATAAACCAAGACTTTATATCGTGAGCTCACCTGAGGCCAAAAGTGCATCATGCGCACAGTTTAATGTGATCCACCCTGAAAACAACAGATGACTATGTAAGGCCATCCAGAGAAGACCAAACGTAGGGATGCAAACTTTAAAGCTCTCTTAATCAGCTCGCTCCCTCGCCATGGAATGTTGCATAGATACAACCACCAGTAAGCAGATGGGTTTTCCTCAGTAAATCCTATGTGAAAGGGACACATGGTTCCAATAATGGTGACATGAATTCATCCTCCTCTACCCATGACCTGTAGACAGTCACTGAGCTTCCTGCAGTTCTGTGCTCTTGAAGGAAACCTACTCACCTCTTGTCAAGTTGCTAACATTGCTAAGACCAGCCAGGCAAGAAAAACTTACCGTAAGGTCAGTCTTTCCTATGATAAACAATCTGTTTTTGTGCTTTTGATTAAAATTTAATAAAAGGTTATTTCAGCAAGGCAAAGACTTGTTAAAGGCAGGTGAGGAATGATCAACATTGACTCCACACAAGACTAATCCCCGCTCTCTTCTCAGATTTCCTATTCATCTGGATCAGGCGAGGTTGGAGGAAACGAGGCCTCGCCCCAAGCAGGAGGCGCCTTTTCCCCCCACATCCAAGCCCTCTAAGGATTGGAGCACTTGATCTGGGAGCTGCCACCACCTCAGCTCACCTACTGCAACCAGAGCTGCACAGACATCACATTCCTTGGGGGGAGTGGAGGTTTCTTAACTTCTTCTGGGCAGAAATCCACCCTGTGCAGTTCAAGGAGGTATAATTCAAGGATGACAGCCTGAGCCAAAGAAAACCAAGGAGTCTGAGCAGGGAAATCCCAGTGTGAGTGCGGAGCTCCGGCCATCAGGCAGCTGTTCACTGTGAGGACAGGGTGCTGCGGAGACCACCACAAGGGCACACCTCGGGACAGCCTGGAGACAGCCAGGGGAAAGCCAGGGGCAGCAGAAGGTGCCAGCACACACTTCTCTGAGCCATCCCAGGGACCGGGCTTGTCTGGGGCCCAGGGCTGAGTCTTGGCAGTGTGGAGGATAATCTGTAATTTTAAACAACTGCACTTTGAGAAATGTGTTTTCCAAAGAAAGATTTAAGTTCAGTTCATTTATTTTTTTGCCACTAAAAACTGACTTTACAAAATAACACATGTAACGTGTATCTTTGCATATATATGTGCTTCGTATATGTGTGTGTATATGGATATATATTTTTTCTTCTGACTTTGGCAAAATGGGCTATGAGTGGCAGTCGTAATGAGCTATGATTGGCAAAAAAAAAGAAAAAAGATGGGGAGACATAGTATAGAAGACTAAGATAAAGAAGGAATGATCCAGGCAGAGAAAAGGAGAGAATGGGGAAGGGGAGATCATAGTCCTTCTAATGGACTCAGCACTCACCTTTCTGGAGGACGAAATAAAGAAAAAAAGAAAGAAGGAAAGAAAGAAAGGAAGGAAGGGAAGGAGGGAGGGAAGGCAGGCATGTGAATTACAGTGGCCTTGATTAGAGCGATGGATTTCTGAGTGTGTATCATAAAAATCAAGCCAAGGACAAGATCTCTGAAACTGATTACATATGTATTATGCATGTAACTAACCTTGTCTCATTTAACCTTGTCTAATTTAACCTTGTCTTGAGTCTGTGAACCCATTGTTCTAAAAGTTGGATGTGCAACCTCTTAACTCAGCAAAGCTCCAGTGCACCTCACTACAAACATGAACATGTGGTTCCTTCTCCACTTCTGACCCCTGCTGCTCTGATCAGGCTTCGCCAGGGGTGCATCATCCAGCCTGGGCAATGGTTCTGGAGACCCTTGTCCCCATTGTGTCCTCTGGCCTTCCCTGGGGTGTCACCCCTCCTTCCTGGTTTCTGGGCAGTCTCTGCCCCATGGTGTTTGTCCTGTCAACTAGTACCTCCCAGGGTCTTACTTGTTATCTGCTGATAAACACCACTCAGCCTGGCTGGACATCCTTGTCCAGTCCCTACACCCCTGAGCCTTCTTGTGACCCAGAAGGAGGTGTGGAAGCTTTCAGCATCTGGCCAGCCCACCTCCGGTGCAAGCAGGACACTGCGTCTTCCGGCCAGTGCTCTTTGGCCTCCTCTGCTCCTGCTCTCTGGGGACATGCATGTCATGAACATTCTCAGGAAGTCTGTGTTCTCTGGGGGCTGCATTCCTGCCACCAAGGACCAGTATCCTTCGGATGTTTTCGTTTATGTTGTTGTCGCTGTTTTCTGTTAATAGGCATGTCTCCTGCAGCCCTTCTGGATTCAGTACAGTAAGGCCAGAGGCAATACCCAAGGCTACTTCTCAGCTCCTTCCTGTCTCTCTGAGCCCCAGTCTTTAAGCAAACAGGAGTTGTGTCCTCTCTGGAGGTCACACTGTTCCATTTCTCAAGCTACACCTTAGTGTGTGAATTCAGGCTCCTCGGAATTCAGTCTATGAGTTCCTGATTCCAACAACACAAAGCCTTACCTTCCAAGACACTTGACTCTGAAAATCCACTCCAGGAGTCAGGAGATGTCTTCGCTCCAGGCTGTCCCCACTGTCCTCCTGCATCAAGGAAGGCCTCCTGCTCCCCTGCTGGCGGAGATGGGGAAAGTGTGTGGGGAAGGAAATGCCTTGGACCTCTGGACACTCACACCGGCCTCCTGTCCCTGTGATCGCTACCTTACACACTTAAAATTCTAGTGTAGACTCATTCCGTTAGGAACGTGGTTCTCCTAGTTTTATGTTTTTTCATTTCCTATCCTCATTCCTTCCCAGGTCAGTTTACTAACTCCTATCACAGAACAGGAGCCAAGCAGCCACACCAGCTTCATTCTAAGTCATCATTGCTTTACACTCCAAGTCCTGGGAAAATGAGAATATGGAGACTCCTCTCTGTCTCTCTATCTCTTTGTCTCTTTCTCTCTATTTATATAGATATTATAGATAGATAGATACTCCCTAAAATATATATATTTATATATAAATATATTTTGTATATTATATATAACATATTTATAGTATATTTATATATAATATATAT